>JASAOQ010001826.1:0-18630 GCA_031306065.1 Pseudopyricularia cyperi | reverse complement strand
GGGGAGGGGATAGGGCCGGTTTCGGGATCGGTAAGGCTGACGGGGTTGGTAGGGCCGTTGGGGGGAGGGTGGGTGTAGCCATCGGGTTGGGGTTCGAACTCCACGTTTAGATCGGCCCGGCTAGCGCAGGTTTTTACAATGGCGCGGGTGATTTGGTCGTGGCGGGCTATATATTTCCGGGAAGCCCCTTTGCAAACGTCTTCGTGGCCTAGGGTGGGCAGGAGTCCGCAGTAGCTGCAGGGTTGGTTTGATGGCCGGATAGGGGCTAACAGCTTTATACGTATCCCTTCCGTGATTTCTGGATCCGTAAACCTATTAGATTTTTGGATAGGGAGTACGTTGAGCCATTTCCGTCCCAGGTAGCTAGCGTTTTCCAGCAGGGCCTTTTGCTCGACGCCCGTTAGTTCGTACCGCAAGTCGGTTAAAGTCCCGTTATTAACCTGTTGTAGGATTTCGGAAGCCGTTGGTTTTATTTCCCTTAACGTAGGGCTGGTTCTTCGTTGGATTATCCGCGTTATATCGAACGCTGCATCTTTTGCAGCCTCGTATATATCGGGAGCCACTTTGCTATGCGGTAAAAAACCAAGTCCTCCGTCCCGTATAGGTAGGGTAATAAGGGGGATTTTAAAAGCCGAAGGGGATTCCGCTGGCCCCCTATTAGCTAGATCCAGGACGAATTTTTGGATTATTTCGTCGACGTTTTCCCAGAGGTCCCAAAGGTTTTCCGGATCCAAGGTCCGAAGTAGATGCCGTAATAATAGCTGTATACTGCCCCTTAAGAGCAGTAAACCGTATTGTTTCGGCAGGTTCTTTAACGCTTCGACGGCCTTTTGTAGCGTCTGGATTTTTTCTGTTAGGAAATCCCTTCGTTTTCCAGCGGGACCTATAAAAGATCCTAAAGCGTTAAATCCTTCGGTTCGCAGGGTTCGGATATCCGTCTCCGTTGATTTGGCGGTATTAAAAGTGTTAGGGTTAGGGTTTTAATTCGTTTATTTAGTTTACTTAAGCTATTCGCTATTTGGGAACTGAGGGGAGATGTGGTAAAACAAAGGAAATATAATACAGAATAGTTAAATAAAAGAAATCCAGTTTGGGTGGTTAAACGAAGGCAATATAAGCAGTTTAGGGTGTTAGGGTATAGCCCGATTCGGGGGTATATACGGTAATACGGAGGGGTTGCCTTTATACCGTAAAATTGCTTTTATACCGTATATATAACCGATTATACCAGCGGTATTATACCGAATATTATACTATAGGTATTATATTTGGAAAAATACCGTATATAAGCCACGTTATACCCGGTGTTTTACCGTCGATTTTGCGGAACGTCCGCGTTTATCGACATTGCTGCAGCAGTACGATACCGTAAAAGCGTTAACGATAACGACGTATCCAGCCATTGGGCTGCTACAGGGCCTATTAGCTTTTGAAGCTGTTTATAGGCCTGTGCCGATTTGGGTTCCATTAACCCACCAGCGCTAATAATTAGCGGGTGGAAAAAGGGGCCCAAAGTACGGTATTTACGTCGCTTTTCGTTGGCAGCTTCCGTTAGCGTTGCCACTGCTTCGTCCTTGGAAGAATCTTTGTTTATTGCTACGATTTGGATATCTTAGTAATATTTAGAAGCTCCGTTTTGGACGGCGAAATCAGCCCGTAAAGCCGTGCGAAGTCCGGAGCGAATTTGGGTTTCTGAAGGCCTTCCGGGGTTTCGGGGGCGGGTAGGGCCGTTTTCGGATTCGAAGCGAAGGGGGGTTTCGGGCGTGCAGAGAAGCGTTGCGGAGATATACGGGCAGACACGACCAGATAAAGCGGATAATCGTCAGAACGCTCGCAACTCGACCAGAGTTAAACGTTGAAATCGAACCCCGAATCGACGGCCAGTCTAACGGCCGGCCAGAAGACGAAACACCTGCCATAACCGGCCCTACCGGCCCCGGAAGCACTACCGAAACCCCTATTCGCTCCGGGTCCCACACGGCCCGTACGGCAGGCACCGCGCCCACCACAACCACTACCACCACCATTACCACCACTGGCCCTACCGGCCCCGGAAGCACTACTAAAACCCTTATTCGCTCCGGATCCCCCACGGCCTCCGCACTCCGCACCGACTTTTCCGTCCAAAACGGAGTTTCTAAATATTACTACGATATCCAAATCGTAGCAATAAATAAAGATTCCTCCAGGGACGATGCGTTCGCTACGCTAACAGAAGCGGCTGACGAGAAACGACGTAAATACCGCGCTTTGGGACCTTTTTTCCACCCACTAATTTTTAGCGCTGGTGGACTTATGGAACCAAGCACTGCCCAGGCTTATAAGCAGTTGCAAACGCTTTTGGGGCCGGCAGTAGCCAACTGGTTGGATACGTCGCTAGCGTTGGCGCTTTCCCGTTTCCGCAGTTCGGCGGCAATGTCGATATCCGGTAACGGACCGGCGGGACGGAACGTTTAACGGATATTACCGTTAAAACCGCTATACTTAGCTGTCTCCAACGTTATATTCCGCTAACCGATACGTTGCCTTTTCGGAAAGATATCGCCGAGTGTTTCCCCTACCCCTATTCCGACAAAATTTAAGCGGTATATATTACCTTTTATTTGACAGCCGATTCGGAAAAATATGCCAGAATGTTTCCTTTGTTAAAACGGATACCATTGATTGGATTACGCCGGTACCGTTACGCGTTGCATTTTATTAGATTATTTCTTTTAACTTATTTTACTTTTTCAAAAAAAGTAGCAGGATAGCTTAGTATAACAATAAACCAACCATTAAAACCCTAACCCAAACTTTTCCTAGCTAGAAAGTCAAATATTGCTATTCTACGACCCAGGTCATTCTTGATATTGCAAGAAACTTATGAAATGCTGTCTTTAGTCCTTCTTAACTACCTTGCATTCGCCTTGGTGGTGCGGGTAAAGGCGCAGACAATCAACGATACCACCTTCATCGGCCAAGCTCGCACCTCGGGCGACGTCTCGGCAGCGGAGGAAGACTACATGGAAACCCGCGAGCTGTTGCGACTTCTGTCCTGGCAATGGGGAAAACAAAGGATATTAGATTCCTGATTCGTTTTCCTTTGGGGCATCCTCGCAAGGTGCTTGGTCTATGCACATGAGACCTCCGATTGCCGAATTTATGGCTCTGGGGTGTTTTCGACAACAGGTTCTTCAGCGAGGTCGCGTTCGAATTTAGCCCCCACCAGTTCTGGGTTGATGTGTGGGCGGGACACCAGGCAGTAAGTCGGATACTCCAGGCTAGGGGAAACCACCAATTGTTTGATAAACGCTGGTGTCACAACTGCAACGATGACCCCAATAGGCCAAAGATTCATGATCAAACGTGAATAGTATATTGATAAAAGGATAGCAGTAGGAAGCACCTTGCGGAACTTTGCTCCTCCGGGCATACTATAAGCAGAGGTCAAACCCCAAGAAACATATTCCTGTATACGACGGCTGCTCATTCCTGTGGACTTGGTCCAACATCTCCAGTCCTCTCCACTTGCTCAAAATTTGGTATTCAGCCATGTCGAAATCCGATTTAGCCAGACAAGGCTTATTTATGGTGATTCAAACACCACCCTGGTCGTGAATTTGTCTAACGGCATGTGCCTCTTGTTGAGGATGACATCCATGCAGTGTTTGATGTGGTTCTCCTCCCACCCCGGTAGGCTAGGCCACCGAGTGCCCTTGAAAGGCGCGCGGAACTGCTTGCGCCAGCGAAAAATGCAGTGCGTAAGGTGGTGGCGCATGGAGGCGTACGCGACCTTGCCGGGGGCCACATACATGCTAAGCTCGGAGGCGTTGACGGGCCGGCGGCTCAGTTCGTTGATAGGCAAGCCCTCGGTCGCCGTGTCGTCGTCCACCATGTATGTCCACGACCCATCGGGCTCGGCCCCCATGCGCTGGTACTCGGCCGCCAGTTCGTGGTCGATGCACGAAGGGTGTTCCCAGCGCATGTCGAACTCCTCGAACACGCAGCCTCGCGAAATTGCTTCTGCCGCCGTATACCCGCACTTACGGAAGCAGTCATGCACCGTTTGTACTTCGTGGGTCGCCTCTGCGTATCCTTGCGTTGCCCGCAGCAGCTTTTCAACCAGGTCGATTGCACCGACCAGGGCCAGGACGCAGATGACCATCATGCCGGCCAGCCGTAGGCGGGCTCGCCCGGCGGGCCGCGGTTGCTTCTTCTCGGACCACTCCTCATTCTCAAGCGAGCTGGCACCACTCCCCTCATCACAAGAGCGACGGTCATGTAGCAGCGTTTGTGGCGAGGAGGGGGAGAGCGAGTCGTAGAGGGTATTGCCCACTGCAACTTGGTGAAGGTGAGGAAGGGTCTCGATGAGCTTCTTCATGTGATTCATGATGAACTCGTAGTCTGAAGAGTTGAAGGGTAGCTGGGAGTGACCAATACAAGGTGGGATGAGCTGAACAGAGATAGAGTAGTACGTGGAAATATAGAGGATTGAATCGAAATTTCGGTCTAGTAGCTACATAGACCGTAGGGCAATGTCTGTGTATACCAACGCGTCGGGGCGAGTATATAGTGAAGAGAGTAAGCATCCGCTTTCCATGACTACCCCGTCATACGGTATTGTCGATAGGGCAGCTGCTTGAGTCATTGAGGTGTGGACAATTGATCAATGCCACTCCCTGATTTATCTTGGCTTTGATTCTCTCCAGTGCAAAACGTTGTTAACCGTACTGTTTCAGCCAGGGTAGAAGGCTATCTAATATACTTTGGGTATGGGTTGCCGTCAAAAGAGAAGCTTCATAACACTATAGCGGCTTCTGCTTTGCTATAGTTGCTGCCCAAACAGCACCCGAGCATGCGGTATCTCTGCCGCACAGATCCAAACTTAGGCCCCAGTGGTACATGCAAAGAAGTTGTAGAATATACCTTGAACACAAACGCTTTCACTATGTCCCCACAGGCTTTGGCAGGTACCTGACAAGTGTATGGTCTTTTATCCCTACTACAAATACACCACTGGTATAGCAAGCTAACGGCAAAGGGCTATATCCTTTTGTGCTTAAAGTTTCAGCGTTAACCGGTTTATAAGTGTTTTACAAAAAGCTCCAGCGAATAGTACATTATAATTTTACTAGCTTTAAAGTCAAATTTTCTTGGCTTTACCTATTGTTTCAAACACCTTGACTCATTATATTGTAACACCGGCCGAGGAATTACCAGTAAAAACGATCACATTCGGACTAACAAGTAATCCCTGCATCGTCTTCGGTTGGCTTTCTCATTTGGCGTTCATCTTTTGTTCTGTATTTTGTAAGCAATTGCGTAAAATATTCAAGCTGCGGCTTCTACCATAGAAGCTGCTATCCATAAGAAGGTCCCCCTTGATATTATCTTTGCTATTTAGACGCTACTTTAAGCCACAGGCGACACTCGTGGAAGGGCTCTCTCACACAGAACGTAACGCTTTTACTGTTTCCCACCAGGTTCCGATGGATACATCATGGGAAGACCCTTTACTAGCAAGGCAGAACAACGTGCTTTCTAGTAGCAGCCATCTGAACTACTCCCCGCGAATTTTCCTCCGCAAAATCTAGTCATCATTGTGAGGGCCAGGGCTTTTAGACCAGTCGACCGGACCTGTGTTTCGTTAGCGTGAATAGGCCAGATGAGGCTCCCAACGGTTCGTAACGCACCGTGTTGAGGATGCACAAGATTTGCCTTCTTGATATCAAACCAATGGTCTTTGGACCAGCGGAAAATTCTATCCCAATCAACACACTCGTGCTCGACATTGAAATTTAGCCACGGCTTCGGGTGCCAATCGATCCAGTCCGTGGTCAGTACGGTGACGTCTGCGCGGCACATAACGGCCTGTCGCAGCTCGTCAATACAATGGTCGATATGTACGGGAATTGTCTCGCCGGCTTGTGGTCTGAGCATAGGTGCGTAGTCCGGGTAAAGGTCGACAGTAAATGCCATCCTAACCATACGCTGTGGGCAACCAGGATGCCGTTAGAATATAAAAGACATTGTGCGAAAAAGCGAGGGAGCCCTACAAGACAATGGAGGTGATGAAATACATCGACCATACCAGCGTATCCTCCTTTGCCGTCGTTGATCCGGACCGCTGTACTTTCGTTCCTTCCCATTTTCCTGAACCAGTCGTCCGTAATGCGAATGTTGATAGCTGACAAAGTTTTAGATTTTGTTTCTCCTCTCTTCAGGTGGGTGAATAATACTGACCGCTCAAAAGCTCATCCCAAGCTTGATCGACCTCGGGTTTGGGATCGCCTCTGTAGCGGGTAGTATCATTGAGGCCTGCATGAAATTTCGAAGTTTTCCACTGCAAGGCCTCAGAAACAGGTGCTTCAGAGGCGAGAACAATTATATCAGCTAACTAGACCACGTCTAGAACAGGATCGACATGAAACTCACTGTATGTTAGATTGCCGGATCGACTGCGGGAATGAGAATCATCAATGGCAGAGAACGCAACCGTGACAGCCATGATGATACTCATATATACCAAATCCTTAATGCCAAAGTTGATCTTGTGAGACCAGCTTAGCCACCGCGATTTTTGGCTTTTCCTAGATATTTTACCCCGGCTCAACTGGTCGCCGGCGAGCAGAGAGCTGCTCGTCGAGTATGTCGCCGCCGCCGTTTCCTCGTCCATGGGCGATAGCGGCGAGCTACATCGCCTTGCTTCGCTGCTGTGTTTTTCAGCCATTAATTTAGGAAAGATTTCGAGTTTTTTGCTAGTTTTGATGAAAGCCCGGGAGAGTGGTCAAGCCTTGTAGCGCTGCAAAGGGATGTCAAAGGTCGGTAAGTTAGCGGTGTAAATATGTCGTGGAGGAAGCTGGTGCTCTCTAAGCTTCATTCCTGGATGTCATTGTAGTACTGTAAAAATATACTGGACAGTTACGGTGTATAACGCAGTCTATATTAGCGCTACGCATCTTGGCAGAACCTTATTTTCTGAAAAAAAGGCACGAGTTGTTGTCATTGTCACTTGGCAGTATTCTATCTTTTGACTTGTTTTGTTTTGCCACTTTGCTAACACTGGTCGGGCCTAGTCATCGCAGCTTGTGCGCTGCCAAGCCAGATATCTAGTATTAAACTTTGGAGAACGAAGCTTACTTCTACAGTCACGTTATACCCCGATGTTTGATCAATATAGTTAAAGAGTAGTTCGATTTTATCCCAGGCTTCCATGGTACAAAGCAGTTTTTCTCACAAGGAATTTTACTCTCTCGACCCAGGCACAGTTCAGTATGTCGCACCGTCTTGCCCAACCACCAAAGCTGCCGGCCACCTTACACCCGGCGACGGCTTACCTTGACGGCCTACGCGGACTTGCCGCTGTTTTTGTTTACACATACCACTACTCAATAGCCCTGGATGGCCAGCAGTTGCGGTACGGCTATGGCCCGCAAAACCTATCCCCTTCGTCATTGCCCGCCCTGCGGCTGGTCCGTCACTCGGGTCCGGCCATGGTAGCCATATTTTTTGTCACCTCCGGCTACGTTATCAGCGTCGGGCCGCTACGCCTGGCACGTCACGGGCGGTGGGAGGCGCTGTTGGCACGGCTGTCGAGCGCCATGCTTACGCGTCCCCTGAGGCTATTTTTACCCAGCATTTTGACAACTCTGGCCGTCCTGGCATTTACACTTTTGGGATTGTATGAAAGCGCTGCCGCCGACATCTGCCCTTCGGTTAAACAAACGGAATGCGATTTCCGCCCCGTCAGGCCACTGACCATGTCTGGAATTCCAGAACAGCTCCTTGATTGGGCTGGGTTTGTGGCCCGCGACCTGGCCAACCCTTGGGACTGGTCGTCCGGCTTGCGACCCAAGTCTGCGTATGGCCTGCATCTGTGGACCATCGGCGCCGAATTCCGTTGCTCCATGGTTCTTTATGGAGTGCTTGCGGCGCTGCTTTCAAATGGCCGGCCCGTGGCACGTGTGTGCTCGTGGATTTTCATCTCCGGGTTCTGCGCTTTCTGGCAGCGCTGGGACATGGTCGCATTTTTAGCCGGGTTTTCCCTGGCTGTCGGCGACGCAGACGAAAACGACAAGGAGCAGCAGACATTGCTTGCCCCTGATGACGGAGAAAGGCGGAAAGACATACGGAAACAGGGTTATTGGTTTATTCCTTACTTCTTCCTGCTCGCCTCTCTCCTGCTCTGCTCGTATCCTGACAGAGGCGGAATCGAGGCATGGGGATTCGGGATATTATCCGGTTTATCCTCCAACCGTCATATGTGGCATACGCTGGGTGCTGTCATGATGCTGTGGTCCGTCCGCCGGGTGGGCCCCCTGAGACAGCTACTTTCCTCCCGCCCAATCCAGTTTCTGGGTCACATATCGTTTTCATTATACCTGGTGCATGAGCCAATCCTTCAGATCTGGGGCTGGCCATGGGCACGTGGCTTGTCTGCCGGCCCTTGGGTCTTACGTTTGGCTGCGTTCGTTGTCGAGTCGTTCCTAATCCTTGCCATTGCGAGTCTGGTCTGGATCGGGGTAGATCGGCCGGTGCTCAGGTTGATATCTTGGATACGGCAGTGGCTTGGATAGTACAGCGAGTCAATACATGCATACTATGAGTAAACCCCATTTATCAACTTAAGAGTGGGAGAGCTATAATCACTGGTGCCTTGTATTAGACTTTCCCTAGATTTACGTAGTATAGGGCTGCACTGTACTGCCCTCTTTTCTTTTCTTTTCTTTAGCTTTAATATCAAAGTTGCAAGCATAAGAGTATGTATCCTGGTATAGGTAGTATTGTTTCAAGTTTTAAATTTCTTCAAAATACTCCTTTAGGTTAAACCTGAATTAAAGTTAACTATGGGGAGACACTTGAGATTTTTCTTGGCGGACAACGCTTCGCTATGACGTGCACAATCTTTTTGATATGCCACGGCACACTTACTTATTCATGTAATCGTTTCATTTACTACGTACAAGCGGGGGAAAAATCCAGTTTGTGTTGAATTTAAACAAGTCTTACGACTATCCGAAGTATCGTACTTTATACTAGTATCTGTGCAGCGTACCTTCTAATGTGCACGGCAAATATACCTTGGTAGACATCGACCATGATTCAAGGGGCTACCTGTATACAATATTAGATATATCACGACGGTTAATTTGTAGTGAAAACGTAGTTTACCTTACCAAAGCCCAAGCGCATATGTGCTTCCACGTGTTGAACTGAACTTCAACCGACTCGCTAGAGTGTTACGATCAAGGTATGGGTACCTGTTCTGAGGTAGAGTAACTTGGGTCAGAATATACGCGAACAATCTTGGGGTGTCAAAGACGGCGTGAAGTTATGATCGAGATCAATGTGTAAGAACAGATTGATTGGCAAGTTGACTACTGGTGCGTAGTCCTAGAACTAAAGCTATCTACATAGTAATGAACGTGGGTTTATATAGTCGTGAGGCTGCCCTGCAGCCTCTTGTGATCTGTAGTGATCTCTTAAGATCACTTCTGATCAGTCCTTTCTTGGCGTTAGTAGTGATCTCTTGTTGATCGCCAAGATCACTTCCGTAGATCACGTGACAATGTCACGTGATTCCTTGCTTGTGCTAATCCCGTGTTTGGTATATGAGGGGCAGGTGCCCCGCCCTGCGTTCCTTGCGTACCGGTTGCGACCGCCGATGGCTGGTCGTAACATAGAGGTCGATTTCACTCTACGCATTGACCATATTTCCCTTTCTCTTCTCACCAAAGCGACAAGCCAACTACGTTGTTATGTTTTTCTCCCTTCCATACAGAGCGGAAATGGCTGACTTCGAGAACAAACCCTCGAATGACGACGGCCGCAGATCCTCTGAGGGTCTTTCCGACGTCGTCATGGACAGTGAAACGCTGCTGCCGCACTTTCGCCGCCGACTGGAACGGCGACCATGGGCAAAGCTCAAAGCTTTCTTTCTTTCGATATTACTTGTTTTCTTCGGCGGCTTCTTGGGCGCTTTGGTTATGTTGTTGCTACAAAAGCACAATAACCCATTCGCGATGGCGATTAAGCACGACGATCACGATCAAGGATCTGTTCGCATCGAGCACGCCGCACATTTTGTGCCGCAGATGGATATCATAGGGTTCTTCCCCGAAGTCTCCCACCGTGTTACGTATTTTGAAAGGCAACCAGAATACATCTCCAACCATTCGGACCCAGCGTCGATCTTGGAGGTTAAGAAGTTGTGGGAAGGCCTACTACCGCGTAAGATTATAATCCTATAAGCTGAAGTGCAGGTGAACGGTACGCAGGCAGCTAACGCAAAAGCAAAAGCCGGAGAGGGATTCCTATATGTTACAGACGAGGAGGAGAAAAAGTATGACTTCCCGCTTTTGATCAACTACAACCTGCCGCCCGAGCACGGCGTTCCGGGAAAGCCTCTGCGCGGCAAGGCTGTAGGGACAACGGTCGCGCATTCGCTACACTGCCTGGTAAGCTCGCCATACTCAAGCATTCTCTGCTTGTGGCTAACTGTTGCAACAAGTACCTCATAATGGCCGAATACGACCGCATATATCAAGGTCTGGGTCCTGGCGACGACTTTACGCACATGGACCATTGCATTGACTGGATTCGCCAGTCGCTTCTATGTGCGGGCGATGTGGCACTATCGGGAAACATGGGCCCGCTCGTCGGCAAGAAGTTTCAGTTCCCTCACGTCTGCAAAAACTGGGATGAGGTATACCAGTTTATGGACGAGCGTCATGTCGACAACCGGCACAAGCTGAATCATGCCGTTCCTGAGCATCGACCCGCTAGTGAGCAGAAATAGTTCTGCCTTGGCTTGCGGAGATATCACAGCGTTCTCAAGAGTGGTTCAAGGAGAAAACTAGAGGTAATTAAAACCGACAGCTATTGAGAACCGAGGTGGTCGCGCGAGAGTGCAAACATTAAAAAAGGAGTTATATTTAATTATCACAAGCTATGGTTTGAGAAGGCAATTGCAAGCAGGCTTCTTTAACATCTTGTCGACTCTTGATCTTCTTCATCCTAACCTCTAAAGCTTACCGGAACAGTATACAACAATGCAATCCCTTCCCAGTTGAGTTTTTTATCTTCGGTTTTATTAGTGCCCATGTACGTGCTGGCCATACCCCCAAGCGGGATCCAACGGCTTTGACTTTACAGCGTGCTGATCCATCCACGCGCCGACGGCATCCTAGCTCATGAGGTAGGCATGTTAGCTACTGTAGGAAATCTTGGTTGATAAACTGCGAATTTCGTACCATATCTCTGCACTGATGAACAACCCCATACCCGTTGATTTTAAGCTTTCCGCTGTCGTCCTCTGCTAGCGGTTCCAACGACACGTCACCCGAGCAAAGCACGGCCTGCTGCAGGTAGCCAAAACAGTGCTTCAGGTGAGTGAGGTAGTGTGCCCGTGGATCCGACGCGTTAGAAGAGGGAATCACGAGCTGGTTCCGGCCGCTGAATACGTCCCAAAACCCATCGCGGATCATTCCCTATGCAGAGAAAAGTCTCAGCGATTGGCCAAGGCAGGAAGTATAACGAAGACGTACCAAGCAGTGTAGCTGATGTGTCCAGCTTACGCCAAAGAGTTCTTTATCGGGATTTGTCGTCGGCAAACCGTGTCCTATTTCTTTCTCCAACATTGCGCTTCTGTCGAACTCAACGAGGCTGTGGCCCATGGTAAGTGCGCGCCAGGCCGAATCACTCTCTGAACTTGGCTCGCCCTCAATCGCCAAAACTTTGGTAAACCTGATGAGTTTTGTTGGGACTATTGTTTTTGACCAAAATGTTAGAGCAAACAGAACTATCCAAGCTTGTGAAGATGCGCTTACAATCTGGGATAGAACCGAGGCTCTCTCCGGGTCCGGATGAGCTGCATAGATGGTGATGCAGAACTCTGTCCACACTGCCCCTTAGCCACCACGGCAAAGTAAGCAGCATGAAAATTATGGCGCATATTGCCGCCGCTTGAATATCACGCCTGCCACGCCCAGTCTTTGATGGCTGTGTTTTGAGAAGAAACATTATCGTTATATCGCAAATGCCTTTCGTGGAATCTTTGCCATCAGGTGGTTCAAAAGATGGGATACAGCAAGTTGACTGCTCTGGAAAGCAAGCTAGACCTTCGTCAGTGCGATAAGTGGCAAGGTTTCCAAGTTTGTGGCAGTCAGTCCCGGAATGCCTTGCCAACCCGATGATAGAACGATATTGTAAACACGCATGACGAACCCGGTAACACCCTAGAAGTTCCTTCAGCTCAGCAATAGTTGATAACTGCGATAATACATGGATTAGTTTTCGTTACTAAGCGCATATAGGTAGTACTGAAAGTATCGATCGACCATGTCGTCCTATCAACAAGATTCTATAATCTCATCATCTTTCAGTTTCACTAGCAAGGTTTCTTCCCTACACGGTAAAGATGTAAAGTATCACTCGTATATTATACCATTTAATAGGGGGAAATAGTCATGGTAACAAGCCTGTTCCAACCGCCCCACTTGGACAATCACGAATCAGCTTACCAAAGCGCGGGTACCTAAGCCGGTTTAATCGAATGTTCTGGCTCACAACATACCATGGCGTAGCGCGCATTGTTGCCAATCGACGGGCTAGCTAGTTCTCCACAGTGACCAAATATACCAATCAAACAAATCGCTTTGACGAAAGACTCAAGACTGCCTTGCGTAAGTCCGATGCCCACTATACAGTATCTGTTTGAGATTTTTGGTTTGTTAGAACTTAGATTTGAGCTTAACTGAGCTGCCTTGGTCAAGAGATCTTAGCGGCAATTTTTGACTCAGGGCACTTAGCCACACGAACTTACCCGATAAACTTGGTGATGACCTACTATACTCATATGTTATCCGTGGTATTAGTGCCACAATACTATTCTGTCGTTTATTTAAGCAGGTTGCAACCCACATCGCCATAAGACCGTAAGCTTTGTTCGGCAGGCTTGTCTCCTCAGTAGACTCTGACACCAATCCCATACTTTTAAAATTAAGTCGTATCAATCCCTACAAGTTACCTTTTCAAAATGCTCCCTCGATTTGTCCTGGCTTCCACCTTGTTTTCATTGGCTCTTGCCAGTCCCATCAGCAGTAAGTAAAGTATGCCTTATCAACCATATTTTCAGCCCTTCTTGTCTAAGATCTTTCAAACAGAGGATGTTGTTTGGACCATTACCGGTCCCAAGGAAGATCTAGAGGCGCTGGGATCTCCTGCCGCCACCCTCGCAGCCCTTTCGCAGGACATGGAGGCCAAGACCGCTGCTGCTCAGGAAGCCGCCGCAGAGGCTCCGTCCGCTGTTCGAGTCCGAGACAAGGCTGATGATCTCCTCATGTACTATAACAACTAGGGAGGAAGAGACTTAGTGGAGCTTAGGGTTTCAATAGTTATTTTATTGTTATGCTAAGTTATCCTGCTACTTGTGTTGAAAAAGTAAAATAAGAGAAATAATCTAATAAAATGCAACGCGTAACGGTACCGGCGTAATCCAATCTATGGTATCCGTTTTAACAAAAGAAACACTCTGGCATATCTTTCCGAATCGGTTGTCAAACAAAAGGTAAAATACACCGCTATAATCAGCAGAAAAAGCTGGTTTTAACGATATATTTTTCCCAACGTTTGGCTAGCATCCTAACGCGTTACCTTAAGTTTTGTCAAAATATGGGTAGGGGAAACACTTTGTAATAACTTTCCGAAACGGATACGTATTGGTTAGCGGAATAAACCGTTGGAGCCAGCTAAATACAACGGTTTTAACAATAGTATCCGTTAGGTATTCCGCCGTTCCGCCGGTCCGTTACCGGATATCGATATCGCCTTACCTTTTATTTGACAACCAATTCGGAAAGATATGTGTGACGACCCAGACCCCAAGCTGTGACCTTAACCCTTGACCAGGACCCACAGGCGGCCAAGGCTTGCTACATAATCAACGCGTAAACGAAGCGTGCGCGCTTCTTCCCTTCTTTTCCTCTCCTTAGACTAGAATCTTCGTCGATAGATGCCAATACACTAGCTTCCACGCTATGTTGACCCTGGCCGTGACAACCTTTTATTTGACAACTAATTCGGAAAGATATGCCAGAGCATTTCTTTTGTTAAAACGGACACTATAGATTGGATTACGCCGGTACCGTTATGCGTTGCATTTTATTGCATTATTTCGTTTATTTTACTTTTTCAACAAAAGTAGCAGGATAGCTTAGTATAACAATAAACCAACCATTACAACCCTAAGATACGCAAGTACCCCATGACACCCTCCCAAATATTTCAACATTGGCGCCGGTCTCTCCCATCCTCTACTGTCAAGCTTATCACTGGAACGCATATCGTTACCAGCTTCTAATCTTTGCGCCCCATTTCCACAAAACGTAGGGAGTCGAAATTAGCCCGGCACAGATGGCCCCTACAACGGTAGCCCCGGTGGCCAGGCCCAGGCTCTTGAACAAGCTTCCAGCCGCGAAGGGAAAGGCGGCCGCAAAAACAGATCGAACAAGATTGTTGATAGCCAAGGCGCTGTTGGCATGAGCCAGATACACTTCGATAAGGTATACGACGCCCGACATGAAGACGAGGATAGAGCCGCAACCAATGAAGATGCCCGAGAGGGCCTGTGGCAGCCAGGGACTGTTAGGGCTCGAGGTCCAGGCGAACCAGAAAATGCCTATGGCTGTAAGTCTTTGCGTAGCTCACTTGATTGGAGGTTCTCACAGAACTTACCGGCAGGCAGAAAAAATGAGCCCACGATCATCGGCGGCAGGCGTCTCTCTGGGACGTGTATGGATGTCCGTTTGGTCAAGGGCCCAAGATACCAAACACTGTGTATCGCCAGTGTGACGCAGGCGATGAAGACGCCGCGCAAGATGCTAAGAAACGGCAGGCTTCCATCAACCTTGCTGAAGTTCCGTTGAACCTCGAAGGCGAGCGGGTACATGGAAAAGGTAAGGTAGATGACGCCGTACACAAGACTCATGTAGACAGTGAAAATGAGAAGCTGTTTGTGAACCGAACTCAGTCACTGTTGCATCGAGGAGTAGCTTTCTCCTTCTGGGCACTCACGATTGGTTCCGAGAAAAGCATCTTCGGAGGCTTGGTCAGATATCTTTGCACAAAGACGGAAAGTGTCGGCCTGGGTTGGACCGCTTCACTGCTCCCCGCATTGCGGCGGAGGATCACAATTGCGGATGTCTCGGGCGTCGCGAGGAAGGCCACGGCCCCGAAGATTGTCGCGCCCAACAAAGTGACCCACGACGTCCATCTCCAGCCAATATAGTGGGTGACGACGCTGCCGACGATGGGGCCTGCAGCCGGTCCGCTAAAGGTCGCCAGGCTGAAGAGGGCCGTCGAAATTCCTTTCTCAACCGGGCCGGTGAGAAAGTCGACAAACATGCCACCCACAATTGCCAGAACCGACGACCCCGCAAGCGCGGCCAGGAAGCGGAAGGTCAGTATGACAGCCAGCGAGTTGGACATGGCGCAGGGGATCTGCAAGACAGTAAACAGGAATAGCCCAGCGAACATGGGCCGTCTCTTTCCATAAAGCTCCGAAGCGGGGCCCCAGATCATGGGGCCCAAGGCAAAGCCCAGAACGTAAAGAGATATGCCGAGCAGTGCGACGTCGTTTGTGACTGAAAAGACTTGATGAACGTCGGAAACGGCACCGGAGAAGACGCTGGTGCCAAATGAGACCATAAAGGTGACGAGTGAATTCGTCGCTACTATGGTCCACTTGCGCTCAGGAGACCAGTTGATGGGATTGCCTGGGTCTTTGGGCCCAGCCCAGCCAGCCGAGGTCGTCACTGCAGTAGTCTTGGGCTCGGGGTGGCTGTCGCTAGCCGACATTGACTCTTGTTGTACAGCCATGGTTGCGTTGTTTCTCAAAGTCATTGGTACTTCTGCATAATGTGTCCTGGACTGGAGCCAAGGGAACACGGTTTGGTTTCAGCTGCTCGGGTGATATACAGTTGTGGCAAGTGGACTGATAACGCGTACGCAATGTCCGAGACAGTTTATCAGCGTCATTTCTACTATTTGACATGCCTTGAAACTTAAAACTCCGAAAGTGTTAAAATTTACCCTTTTTCCAACACACACCCACAGTACAATGTCAAAATCGGTACGGTTAACGAACACTTTGTACGTCCAATACGGTATACCAAAGTATTACGCTGCAGGCTATAGTTAGATGGCAGGGAACATGAATCTCCAACGCGACCTCTTTTAATAAAGCTGGAAAAAAGTTTAAAAGGAAGGTTGCAGAGAAAGTTGGAAAAAGGTGGAAACTTTTGCGCTTGGAAACCTGGTCCGAAACGGTATACAATTGGTTGATCCCGGTGTTAGTTCCACTGCAAAATATTAGCTAAAATGGTAGCTAGGGTTATTTTCCACGTCCCCCGAAGACAGCCATGCATACAAAGTAGGTGCTAAACCATCCAATGGACATTAGCTAGTCCACACCCTCCAGTTGACCCCTAGTACTACGTGATACTATTAATCAACCAGGGACCGTGGCCTGAAACGATAAGCGGAGCATTCCGAGCGAAGCTATTCCTAATCGGCTTTCGTTAGTGTGAGGGTTTTTAGTCCTCTGATTGGCCCGAGACCATTACTTTACAAAGTAAATCGCTGTCTCGAAGCGCAACTGGATGAGAGCGTTCTCAACTTCTCGGTCAAAGAAGAGCTCGGTACTTTCTACTTCGCTCGGCTGATTCCTTCTGGGGCAAGTGCGTCTATCGCCGCCACGGTTACTCTACTTGTACTACGTATAACGTGGATGTACATGACCCCGGCCACTTTTCTGGTCATCTTAACTCCCAACTTCAATTGCAACGCCAACGTTGCCTAATATACCTGAATACAATCGGAACTATATACATCAAACATTTCTGCATCCTCCTGATAAGTGCGTGCATTATGTCCGGTGTTACCGCAGTTGCCATAGTGCCGTTTAGTCGTTTGTTGCGCACTACTTCCTTCCCCATTTCCACCTTTTTGCTCCTGTATCGAACTATTTTCGTTCTTCAATTGCAACAAATTTTGAATCATTTGTACAGTAGATGACCCTCCTTTGCGAACACGTGTTTTTTGGCCCTACGCCGCTTGCTAAGCGCTTCGTTGGCTTTCCGAAGGCTGCGGACCTCTGCCGTAAGAAGTGTGTTTTGGTGCGCTATTTGCTCTATACCTTTGGCTACCTGCTTTACAGCATCAAAAATAGCCGTTGGAAAACTGCTTTAATAACGACCAATTCGTATTTTAACAAACGTAGGGTTTTCGTCGGGTGGAAAAAAGATTGGTTTTCCCGGGTTGGTTTTCGGGAATAATTTTTGGGTTAAAACCGCGATATTGGTTATAAAATCGGCAAACGGGTTTTTTTCGATAAACATTGGGATTTGGGGTATAACTTGCTTTTTCCAACGCTTTTGTCGGGGGTTTTAAGCGAAATTGGATTGTAAAGCTGTTACGTTAACTGCTGGCTAGCTTTCCTAAGTTAATTTTTCGGTTATTATATCGTCGGTCGTTACCTTTTTGGTAATTACGTTTTCGGTCGTTATTTTTTCGGTCGTTCCTTTTTCTATAATAACTAATTCGTTGGTTGGTGGTTTGCGCCAGGGTTTGTTTATAGTTTTTTTGAATTATACCCCAGCCAGCGGTTGCTTTTTGGACGACGTTTTGGTGCAAAGCTATTTAAACGTTTTGGTACGCGGATAAATCCAAGCGTTTTTTTCGGCTAACTACTGTTAACTAATAAAAACGTCGTAACCTATTTCGGTAATCCAAAAACGTTTTTTTCGGAAATTTATAGCTATTAACCTTTAACGTTATTTCCAATTCGTAGGTAA
This sequence comes from Pseudopyricularia cyperi, assembly GCA_031306065.1. Classification (NCBI taxonomy): domain Eukaryota; kingdom Fungi; phylum Ascomycota; class Sordariomycetes; order Magnaporthales; family Pyriculariaceae; genus Pseudopyricularia; species Pseudopyricularia cyperi. The sequence goes on along the minus strand of JASAOQ010001826.1, from coordinate 796 downwards.
TGCGGCCGGCTTCGCGTCCCCGGTAATCCGTAAAAACAATTAGCTTTCCAAATTTCGTCCTTTTTATATCGAACCGGTCGATAGTTTGTTAAGCTGCTTCGGGGCTAATTAACAGCCGGGCATCTGCTCCTATATTATACAAAACTTCAATTGGGAATTTGGCTTTATTTCCCTTTAATTAGGTCTCAACGACAAAAGTCGTCAAAATTTTTTTTTTTCCAATTTGAGCTATGGTGGATATATTGACCGTCGTAAAGATTTCTGACGGTTTTATTCTTTTCCCGATTCGTCGGTAACAGTTTTATCGTTTGAAAAATCATTTTCCTTTTTTTTTCTGGCCTGTAAAGCTTTTACTGACGGGATTTGCGAACGTTTAGGGCATTTATTACCTATATAGCTTTTTCCGCCGCAAATAAAATAGGATCCATTATCCCAATAAACCTTTTTTTTTATCTATGGTTAAGGCTTTGCTTTTAGACAAAATGGTAACCGGGGTTTCAATTTTGGCCGGTTGTTAACGGATACGGTATTTTTGCTTCAAATTATTCGGGCGGCCGTTGCGAAAACGGTTGGTAGGTAATTTGTCGAACGTTTTCCGGCTGTTCTTCTTTTTTTGGCGTTTCCTTTGGCGATATTTAAAAGCTTTTTGGTATATATAAACTGCGTCCGCTATTCGACGCACAAACTTTTCGTATAAAACGGCTTAGTTTTTTGTTACGATCAGGTATCGGGGGCCTGTTCCTAAGGTAGGGTACAATGGGTTGAAGCAATAGAGCAGTGCAGAGGAGTCTAGGGT
>JASAOQ010001812.1:0-12555 GCA_031306065.1 Pseudopyricularia cyperi | reverse complement strand
GGGGGGGGGGTGGTCGGCGCGAGCGAAAGTGGCGGCTTGGGGAAAACGCGTTGAAGTAATGACGCCCGTCCGATCCGATGAAAAAGATGCTACGGTACAGAACTCTCCACGTTCGCAACTGTTGGTTTGTAGGTACAGAGCGACTTTTGAAACCACTTTGAACGCAAGGGATTGCCGGGTTTTGCCGAGCAACTTGACGTGAAGTCGAGATGCTGAAAGCTGGAGCCAAGTCCGCATTGGTACAGGCCAGCAGCAATTCAGGCGGTATTAATTTGGCAGGAATCCCAACTACGAAGTACCTTGTCGCTAGCATGATTATCCGGGCCTTCAAATCTCTTATCGAGAGGGAACCGACGTGTCCGGTTTGAAAGCAATTGGCTTTGCGAACCACCTCGTCCAGCCGCATTTTTTTGGTAGACTACCACTTGAAAAGAGCCAGCCAGCGTCGCAGCAGTCGCCGCAACACAGCGCATACACACGAGAGTACTCATACCCCTTTGCTTCACTCTACAATGCGGGGATCGTGTCACGTAGCTACAGCATGTCCTCGGAAAACACGGCAAGGCAAGATTTTTAACTAACGGGTATTGAAATTCAAACGTCATAACGAATAAAGTTGGGTAAAATGCGCCAGTTTTCTTTTTGTACAAAGCAGACCAGGGGGGAAAATTCAAATGGGCCAAACCGGAAAATCCATCCTAATGCAAAAAATCAATTCTTGTTCTTCTTCGCCATCGTGTTCAGAGCGCTGCCGTTCTTGAACCACTCAATCTGGCCCTCGTTGAAGGTGTGGGCCAGGGGAATGTCAAAGGCCTTGCCGTCCTTGGGGTGAACCGTCATGGTGATGGGCTTGCCGACGGCGAGCTCGGTGCACTTGATGTCGACCTTGTCATCGGGCTTAACCTTGTCGTAGTCGGCGGGGTCGATAAAGGTGAGCGGGAGCATACCCTGCTTCTTCAGGTTGGTCTCGTGGATACGGGCGAAGCTGCGGGTGATAATGGCCAGGCCACCAAGGTGGCGGGGCTCAAGAGCAGCGTGCTCACGCGACGAACCCTCTCCGTAGTTCCAGTCACCTATGACAACCCACTTGACACCCTTCTTCTTGTAGTCACGAGCGACGGCCGGGACGGCGTCGAACTCGCCAGTGAACTGGTTCTTGATCTTGTTGGCCTCGCCGTTGGCCTCGTTGATGGCGCCAATTAGCATGTTGTTCGAGATGTTGTCGAGGTGGCCACGGTACTTGAGCCACGGGCCAGCCATGCTGATGTGATCGGTGGTGGTCTTGCCCTGAGCCTTGATCAAGATGGGCAGGTCGGTGGCGTCCTTGCCGTCCCAGGCCTCAAAGGGCGAGAGAACCTGCAGACGGTCCGACGTGGGCGAAACGGCAACGTTGACCGAGGCGCGGTCCTTGGGGGGAGCCTGGTAGGTGTTCTCGCCGGCGTCGTAGCCGCGCGAGGGGAGGGCATCGCCGGTCGGGGGCTTGAGCATGAACTCGTTGCCATCCTTGTCCTTGAGCTTGTCGGTCAGAGGGTTGAAGTGCAGGGAGCCGGCAACGGTCAGGGCGACAACAATATCGGGGGAGGTGACGAAGGAGTGGGTGGCCGGGTTGCCATCGTTACGTCCGGTAAAATTACGGTTGTAAGACGAAACGATCGAGTTGGCCTCGCCTTTCTTAACGTCCTTGCGGTCCCACTGGCCAATGCAAGGTCCGCAGGCATTGGCGAGAACCATGCCGCCGTACTCCTCAAAGGTTTGGAGCTGTCCGTCGCGGGCAATGGTGGCACGGATCTGCTCGGAACCGGGGGTGATGGTGAAGGCAGCCTTGGACTTGAGGCCGTGGTCGAGAGCATCACGGGCGATCGAAGCGCCGCGGGACATGTCCTCGTACGACGAGTTGGTGCAAGATCCGATAAGACCGACCTTGAGCTCCTCGGGCCAGCCGTTGGCCTTGACAGCCTCGCTGAACTTGGAGATGGGGGTGGCCAAGTCAGGGGTGAAGGGGCCGTTGATGTGGGGCTCAAGCTCGCTCAGGTTGATCTCGATAACCTGGTCGTACTCGGCACCGTCGTCCTCGCGGAGCTCCTTAGCGTAGGCCTGGGCGTACTCGGCGATGTCGGCACGCTTGGTGGCCTTGAGGTAGTCGGCCATGCGGTCCGTGAAGCGGAAGACGGAGGTGGTGGCACCGATCTCGGCGCCCATGTTGCAGACGGTACCGGCTCCAGTGCTGGAGAGGGTGTCGACACCCGGGCCGAAGTACTCGACGATGTGGCCAGTACCACTACAGGTCAAATTGGTTAGCTTCCATGAACTCGTGTTTGCTGCTTCTAGAAAGACTGCGTTCCAAATGCGCTTACCCCTTGACAGTCGTGATACCAGCAAGCTTGGTGATGATGTCCTTGGCCGAGGTCCAGCCAGACATCTGGCCAGTCAGGTGAACACCGATGTACTTGGGGGCCTTGAGCTCCCAGGGGAGACCAGCCATAACATCAACGGCGTCGGCACCACCAACGCCAATGGCAGCCATACCGAGACCACCACCGTTGGGGGTGTGGGAGTCGGTTCCGATGAGGAGCCCACCGGGGAAAGCGTAGTTCTCGAGGATGATCTGGTGGATGATACCAGAGCCGGGCTTCCAGAAACCGATGTTGTACTTGGCGCAGGCAGAGGCAAGGAAGTCGTAGACCTCCTTGTTGATGTTGACGGCGCGCTCCAGATCCTTAGGGCCACCAATCTGAGCCTCAATCAAGTGGTCGCAGTGGACGGTGCTGGGGTTGGCGACCGAGGGCATGCCGGCCGACATGAACTGGAGGATGGCCATCTGGGCGGTGGCATCCTGGCAGGCAACGCGGTCGGGACGGAGCTTGAGGTATGAAACACCACGCTCAATGTCCTGCTCATGCGGGTTGTCCAAGTGAGAGTACAGGATCTTCTCGGCGTATGTGAGGGGGCGGTTGAGACGGCTGCGCACAATGGCGAGGTTCTCGGAGAGTTTCTTGTAGGGAATGAAGTTTCCCTCCTCCCAGTTGTTTTGCTTGACCTGTTTCGCGTGTTGGGAGATGGGTTAGAGGCGTGGTCTAGACGGGGTGCGTGCGGGCAAGCATCGTATGGCAAGGCATTGACCATTGACCGTCGCCAACGCGCGAGATGCATGCACGACTCGACTTACCTTCCTGTCAAGCGGGCTGTCCGACACCGTTGCCATAAGGCGACGGCTCGAGGCACCCAGACGGGCCAGCGGCGATGCCGCGGCAGCTCTCCGAAGGGCCAGCATGCTGGGCTTGTGCGAGGCTTTTCGCAGACAAAATATGAGGAGTGGAGATGGTCTAGGAGCAGGCAGAGCTATAAAGGAGCAATTGAACTCGACTAGGTGATCCGAGTTCAATCAATAAATGAAAACAAGGGAAAAAAGACAAGAAGCAGTCAGGAGCACCTGGCCGACAGCGATTTGGGAATGAATTGGGGGAAGAGCAAGATAAGGTAGCGATGGCAGAAATTGCTCAGAGACAGCGGCCGGCGTGGGTTTTGTTCCCAGAGACCAGACTCAAGACTTGCACAGGACACTCTCACTCGGCTTAAGATTTTGGAGCTGCCGCCCCCACTGTGTCTGGGGAACTCGGTTATAAGGACGGAGTGCGCGACGAATCAGCGAAAGGATATTATTCTTGACCTAGCAGGGATCAAGCAACGGCGGACGTCACAGCAACAGGCGGCAAAGCAGGGCGCGCCCAGCCATCCCGAGGCACCCTAGATAGGTACCTAGTAACAGTAGCACAATTAATAGCATATAGCATGTAGGCAGCGCGGCGTTGGTGATAATTACCTAAATACCGGTTTGAAGACCTAGGTGTACATAGTATATGATAATTCCATCCAGATCAAAGTCATGTGGTTGGGTTTGTGGCGTTCAATTGTTGTTATTCCTGCCGAGGAAAACATGCGAGTACTGCACCCGTGATCCTCCTCTACCTCATTTTCCTTTGACCTTACCGATAAACACTCAACTAACTCACAGACACTGTCCATGTCGCGTCATGCAACGTCAACTGCACATATGGATACCGTTGAAGTCGGCGGCCTCGGTCGGATGCCAAGAATAACCGTTTAAAAGCTGTTCAGCCTCTCCCTGCCCTTTTCTTCTCTCCAGTGCATGTGCATCATCTAATAACTGTTCAATCCATCGATAACTTTCGCCGCACAATACTTGTCACAGTACGATTTCGATCGCATCTCTCTACCTGACTTGCTCCCCCTCCATTAATCGCATCCGAGCTCAACTCCCCGGTGCTCCGCCGCCCCGCTCCGCATCGCCTGGGTTTGTCGCCGGCGATAATAATGGAGCGGGCCAACAAGGGCTTGAAAAGGCATGGCCATTCCCCTCGCAGCAACGCTACCTACCAGCTAGTCTAGGCTCCTCGGCTTTGCTTGCTCCTCGGTATCAAATGTAAGACTGTGAGTTTGGCAGCTGTAAAGACTTGGTATTATCACGGATCCTCGCATTCGCATCACCACGTGTGAATTTCCACCTGACTTATGAGGGACTTGCAAGGAATTGGTTGTACATATACCACGCAGAATTTTGATGAAAATTTTCTCTGTATTCGGGTTCAGCCGATGAGGTCCGCAGAAAACCCCTCGGCGGCGAACGTCCAACCACTCGGCCAACTCGGAGTCGAAAGGTGTTACGAGGAGATAAGCTAAACTGCGAGCGGAGGTCAAGCAGTGGCCCACAATTATGTTTTTATGTGCGGAAGATTTGGTCGTAACATACTTGGCCAGGGGGGAGAAAAGTAAGCAAGGGTTTGTTGCAAAAGAGAAAAGAGGCAAAAAGAGGGATGAAGTGATTATTAAAAAAAAGTCTCAGCATCAAGATAATTACAGATGTTATCAAGCTACAAAAGATTCTCGATGTGGTATTTTATATTGGGATCCCCCCATCATTGCATCAGCTCAAAGCTAAGTGGCTACACAACAATACCATGTAATTAATACAAATCGCCACTTGAAGGAATTTCACCTTCACATGCGGGAAAGAGACCCACTTATTACTGCAAAGCCCACACGTCAATATTCGCAAGTGAAAATCCAGGATTTTTGCAGCGCACCATAGCAGCTTGATACGAAGAGATAGATAATACCACTGAAACTACCTACTTCAGCCTTGCGGTTGGGTTATACTTTGCCATTACTTCACGCGAGACTCACTTTGCTTGCGATCTTGGTCTAATCCTCCAGCATGGGTGTCCCCAACAAGCGCACAATCACCAAGACGAGGCGGAAGACTAGGCAAGTAAAATCCCTTATGCTCCTCACTACCCTACCATTAGCCATGGACACAAATATCGAGAATACCAGGGCAGATTGTTAACATTCAGTATATAGAGATGTCGATCAAATCAAGGCCGACCTACTATCACCAAAGCATCTGGCGCAGTGGAAAGACACCAAAGCGTCGGAGGACCTGCCCGGCCTGGGCCGCCACTACTGCATAGAGTGCGCCAAGTGGTTCGAGACGGACCACAGCCTCGTCGAGCACCGCAAGGGCAAGCCTCACAAGCGACGGTAAGCTCGGGCTCCATTCTGAACTCCACTGGGAGACACTTGTGATCGCTGACATGTATGCCCAATGAAGAGTTAAGCAGCTTCAGGAGGAGCCCTACACGCAAAAGGATGCTGAGGCTGCCATTGGCTTGAGGACCGACAACAAGGGTCCTCAGTCTAAAGGCGATGCCGATGTGGACATGGCATGACCTGCTGTCTCCGTTTTTGCTGTGATTATTCCATGATATATGAATTCGGGGTCTGGAGGCGTTGGGCGTTTTCGCCGGGGGCGGCGTTGGGTTCACCAGGTTAAATTTACAAAAAAGCATATTCACATGTTGAGTTCGCAAAAGTTCAAACCGCGGCACGGTCTTTTCACTTTGAGAAAGAAAAATTGCAGTGTTCAACGGATTCTAAAATCGCCATATGATGCTGAGATATTATGAGACGAGCTGTGTCTGCCTGGTTGGTCTTCTCTGCTTTCTGTTCCACTCACCTCATTGAGATGGTTCTCCTAATGTGCCACAGTAATATTGAGATGACGATGGATACCCCCGAGTGCACACACAATCTGCGCTTCGAACATCCCTACCGTATGTAGCGCGAAGATACATGGGCCAAGCCAACGTACAAGAGAAACAAAAGAATTATAACCACAATGCGAGGCTGTGAAACGTCGTACTTAGACCATTCAGCCGGATCCCGGCAGCAAGTTTGAGCCAGTGACTTGGGCCCCACCTGCCCAAAAAAACCAAGACCCTAGCGCGGCGCGCAGGCGCGTTCAATGGCAAGGCAAACTGAGCAAAAGACTGAGGGTCTCAAGCTGGACATTGACCTCACCGAAAATATCAACGTCATAACTGCGCTTTCAACCTCCAAACCACTCATCCTCATCGCACCAAAGCGTGCTTACCAAGACCCGCCCATGAATGTTGCTTGCTAGATTTGCACGCATCTCGCTACAAACTCTCAAAAGACAACCGATGGCGCCCCCGGGCGGCGCCTTTCAGGCGCCTCAAGGCTCGGCCTCCGCCGCTGCCGTCGTGCGAGCCAACGCAAGGCAGCAGCAGCAGCGCAGCTACACAACGACGGCCATGAACCGCTGGTCCGTACTCAACAACAAGACACTCCCGCCCGTCGATTCCATTGGCGCCATTCACATATACGACTTTGACAATACATGTTCGTCGGAAACCCCTCGCCCCGCGTGAACAAAGACTAGGTCGCCCTGGGAGGCTGGTTGTCCTCCGTCTTCTCCTGAACTCCAGCTAACGCTTGGTTCGTTCTTGCCATGCAGTGTTCAAGACGCCCCTGCCCAGCCCTAAGCTCTGGAACGGACCGACGATTGGACTCCTCGCGAACCCGGACGTCCTCAATGGCGGCTGGTGGCATGACAGCCGCATCCTGGCCGCGACCGGTGGCGGTATACTCAAGGAGGAGCCCCGCGGCTGGGAGGGCTGGTGGAACGAAAAGGTCGCCGAGCTCGTCCAGCTCAGCATGAAGCAAAAGGATGCCCTCACCGTGCTGCTCACCGGCCGCTCCGAATGTGGCTTCGCCGACCTGGTCAAGCGCATGGTCGCAAGCAGGGGCCTCGAATTCGACATGGTCTCGCTCAAGCCGGCCGTGGGCCCCGACGGGCAGCGTTTCTCCAGCACCATGCACTTCAAACAGGTTTTTCTAGAGGCCCTGATGGAGACGTACAAGGAGGCCAAGGAGATACGCATCTACGAGGATCGACCCAAGCACGTCAAGGGTTTCCGCGACTTCATGACTGATTACAACGTGCGTCTCAACGAGATTGTGGCCGCTGCAGCCAACGGAGGAGCCCCGCCAAACAGGCAGCCGATAACGTCCGAGGTCATCCACGTCGCCGAGCTGGGAACGAATCTGGACCCCGTCATTGAGGTAGCCGAAGTACAGCATCTGATCAACGCACACAATGCCAAGCTGGTGTCAAATCGACAAGGCAACAGGCGTGAAAAGCTCATGATCAAAAAGACTGTCTTCTATACCGGCTATCTGATAAGTCCGGATGACACGACCAAACTCCTGGCACTGGTTGCTCCTCAGCTCCCTCGTGCGACTGAGTCTGACCTCAAGGTACACGCCAACAACATCATGATCTGTCCCCGCCCCTGTCCACATAGCATCATGGAAAAGGTTGGCGGGATGGGCAGCAAGATGAAGTGGGAGGTAGTCGGGCTGGGATGCTTTGAGAACAACGTCTGGGCGGCCAGCGTACGGCCGGTTCCCATCACGGCAAAGCACCACACCGACAACAAGACGCCGCACATTGTGCTGGCTCTGAGGAAGGGCGCCAGGCCGATAGACGCGAGTAAGATCCACAACTGGCAGCCTCTCCCGCCTGACCAGGCCTTCGTGTTCGAGACAACCGTGGGCGAGAAAATACTGTTCCGCATTGAGGCCGAGGATCCAAGCGAGAACGAATACGAGAGTCTGTTTGCAAACAAGTCATCTAAGAGAAAGCACACGGCCGAAGACGAGGCGCCATCGCACGGCCGCGGCGGTGGGAATTTCCAAAACAAGCGCGGCTTCCACAATCAGGTTGGCAACTCGAGGGGCGGAGGCGGCCGTGGCGGCAACGGTAACGGCAACTTCCGTGGCAACTCGGGCAGGGGCAACCGCGGGAACTCTCGCGGCGGCGGCGGCTTCTTCCGTGGCGGTGGTCGGGGAGGCGGCGGCGGCAGGGGCGGGAAGCACTCGTACCACTCACTCGATGACCCGGGCAACCAGCGCGACAGCGGCGGCGGCGGCATGTCGTATGAGGATAGCAGCTATGCGCCTCCGTCGCAACAGCAGCAACAACAACAACATCAAAACAACGCACAGTCACAGCCGCCACAGCAACCATACGCACACTACCAACCTCCACAACAAATGCTGCCGCCGCCGCCACCACTGGTTCCCAGTGCAGTTTATTATCCCCAGATTCAGCAGGGCGGGGCGACCTGGCAGCCAGCAGCACCTGCGTCTGGTGCCATGTCTGGTCCCCCCGGTGGCGGTTACGGCGGACCCGACATGGGGAGCTATTATTGAGGCCGAGGAGGTATCGGAGTGGTGTTTTTCACTCACATCCCATAAAATTGCGATGGATTCTGTTCTTCCCTCACGCCGTCTTTTACAATGTTGACGATCTGCTTTCTCAACTGTGAAAGATTAACTCAACGTTTTTATTATCTTTTAAACATTTCACTACTGCCTCCAACCCAGGTGATTTCGGATATCATGGAATACCCCCAGTTTGTAACTTGTCATCTGTTTTCGGCCGGGGAAAAAAAGGCTGCCGTGGGTCAACTTTGATTTCTTTTCTTTTCTTTTTTTTTTTTTCCTTTAGTCATCCATTTTTCAAGGCGGGCGCGCAGGAGTTCCGGCCGTCATCTTTGTGGCCCATATAGTGTATCACCACTCCAAAGTTGTCGAATCCTATATTTGCCTATGGGATGGACCAAAACTCAGTTTCGACCAAAGAGTATCAAACACTGCATGTAGCTCTTTATGTAAACGTTTTTTGCAGATGTTGTCATGTATTTCGCACGTAAACCCGAGCGAGCAACCGAAGAAAGCTATAGGCTGGGTGGTGCCATTTTTATGCATGGCTCTTTTTTCAAAAATTCCAAACGCCCAACCAAATAAAAACCGAAAATACCATCTTCACAAAAAAACCACACGTCCCCCCAATAGACATCTGTTCTCTACTCGTCATCTTCGTCACTGTCATCGTCGTCTTCCTGCAACCAGTCGATCAAGACCTTGCACCTCTCCTTGACGGCGACCATCTTCTCGCCCTGGGCCGCGTCGGCACCCTCCCACCAGGCCAGAATGCCCTCCTCCTCAAGCACGTCCAGGTTGTAGAGGTGCTGCAGCAGCGCGGCGAGCAGCGTGCCCGCCCGGGACGCCTCGATGCCTCGCGCGGCCGCCGCTGCCTTTTGCAGCGCCAGCGCGAAAGCAGCCTGGTCCGCCGCATCGTCGCCGCCGACGCCAACCTCAGACACGAACTTGGACGTGCCCTTCTTGGCCGTCAGGATGCGCTCGGCCGCCTTGGACGGCTCGACGGCGGCGCCGCCGCCCGCCGGCTGCTGCTGCATGAGGTCGACAGCGGTGCGGACCAGGGCCGTGGCGATGGCGCGGCGCACGGCGTCGTCCGAGGCGTCGGTGGCCAGCCTCAGGCCCATGAACTCGAGCTTGGCGCCGTCCATGTCCTTGCTGTCCTCGGAGCGGAGGGCGTCCACCAAGCTCGTGACGGCATCGTTGTGGAACGACGTGCTCGCCGTGTCTGAGCCGGCCGAGGTGTCGGATATCATGGACGAGTGACGCTCGCGCGACTTGCCGGCTCCGCTGTGGCCGTGCGCGCCGCCTCCTAGCCCACCCTCCTCGCTGTCGTCGTCTGATAGGTCCGAGGTAAATGACGAGATGGTGGAGCTTGAAACGTTGAGATGGGCCGTTGAGTAGACGAGTGTCCTCTGGAGGTTAGCCGGGTCGAACTCGTCGTATTCGTCGTCATCCTCATACTGGTACAGGGCTCCCTTGCCCAAGGGACCGACGAGTTTTGTGTCGGTTTCGACGAGGAGACGATCCCGTGTGAAGAGTGATATCGTGGATGCTTCGGGGAGGGTGACGCCGTCGCTTATTTGTACACCAAATGATATGAGCGAGCCTTCTGGTATTTGGCAGTCCTTGCCGATGGTCGCAGAGCCGGCCACAATCGACCTCGTTATCCTGGCCCCGTCCTCTATGGTGGCGTCGCTCCATACCAGACTGTCCCTTATGTGGACGTTGTTTCCGATGTGACACCTCTCGCCTATTACGCAGTTCACCACGCTGCTCCCGGTGCCTACCGATGTCTTCATGCCAACAACCGACTTCTCGACGTGGCTGTCGGGCTCAAATTTGACACCCCTTTCCGAGTAGACAAAGCTGCGGCGCAGAGCATACGACTGCCCGTGGACCAGATTGGCGTCGGGCACCATGGGGAAAGCCCACCTGCCCATGACGTCGCGCGTGATGGACTCGTACAGCTGGAGGTTGCGCGCCCGCGCCGCGTAGCCGTCCTTGACTATCTCGGTGTATATGAGCTTTCCGTTGAGCTCCCAGTCCTTGAGCACGCCATGCAGGAAGTGCTTGCGGGGCGACTCGTAGTCGAAGCTGTCGGACCAGAGGGCCAAGACGTCCGGGGTGCAGATGTCGATCTCGCAGTCAATCAGGTCTGAGCGCATCTCGACCTCGTCGTGCTCCAGGACGGCCGGGTCGAGCATGGTGTAGTGGGTGTTCTGCAGCGGGTTGGTCTCGTCGAACTGCAGGCACCGCCCCTCCTTGGCCTCGATGGTGAAGACGGGCGTGATGCCGTGCACCTTTGTCCTGTGGTCGCCGGCGCCGCCCTCGCGCAGGACCATGGTCATGATGGCGTCCCGGTTGGCCTCCCTGCGCTTCCGGTGGGCGGTGAGGGCGCCGTCGAGGGGGATGTTGGCGACCAGGTCGCCGTGGACGAGGATGAAGTCGCCCGAGATGAGGCCTCGGCCGTCGAGATCTCGCAGGAAGTCGCCCGGGGACGAGGCATCGTTGACTCGGACGAACTCGAGGAGGGAGAACGGGGAGATGTAGCCGGAGGGGCTCCAACGTGGCGAGTCGTTTATGTATTGTTCGACCTGATCAGTGTGGTTGCCGCAATATATAAAGACCTCCTGGACACCGTTCATGGCCAGGTACTCGAGGGTGTACTCGATGAGGGGCGTGTTTGCTAGAGGGAGAAGACACTTGGGAGCTGGTTAGGCATTGGGGCCGTGAGACGGACAGCAGAAAGTAGTCTGGAGGGCTCCGGGGGTGTGCGCATACTCGTGGCTTTTCAAGAGTGAAGGGCGCAAAGCGATCTTGGAACGAGTCGGCGAGGACCTGGTGGTGAGGGGAGGCGGCGGCATCAGTATGTGCGGTCGAGGCAGGCCTAGTATCGTTCATGAAAGATGCTGGTGGCTCAACTCACGACCGCCTGGAGAACATCCTCGGCCTTTTCCTCTGCAGCGCCGCCGGAGCCGGACTTTTTGCCCTTGGCCGCGGCCTTGCTCTTTTGATGCGACATTTGGACCTGAGCCAAAGCAACGCAACGCACCGCAGCTTGGGTTGGGCCTATTTGTCCAGGGTCGGCCGAGATGGCCAATGTAGGGTGGTTTGGCTTTGACGGCGGTGAGGTGATGGGTCAAGTGGGATATTTGTTGGACACTTTTGTACAGCGATTGTCTTTTGTTTTGTTCGTTGTCGTCCGTCACTGGGTGGGATGACTCAAAAAAAGATGAGCTTTCTTTTGGTGATGATGGAATTCAACGCGACTTTGACCTTGCCCCGCATGCTTTCCTCCAATTACCCCACCCATGTACATGGTAATAATGTGTGTATTAATTGTATTTTACTTTTTGCATGTCTGCTAAATATTTTTACTTTCCGCCTCGTGATATCCATATCCCTAATCCAACTCCTAGACAAGGGCATCAGGATGATGTGTAGTTATCTGGCCGCCGTCTCGGTTTGATTAGTGAGGAAACATCGTGGGTTGTGTAGTGTACATCAGGTAATAATTATATCTTGTGATGTCATGTTAAACCTCAAGCCGGGGTATCTGTCTGCGTGATATTTCTTTATCCTTTAGAGGTTCTAATGGTTCTAAATGGCCCCTTTTCCACGGGGTAGATGACAGGAGCATCAAATCCGGGAGAGATTCTAAATATTCTCTTTTTTTTTTCTCTCTTTCCTTTCTTTCTATCTTTACTTTGAATTACTCCATACCATGCCGCCTACCTTTGTCATATTTCCCCCGCGACCTGCCCCCGGGGGCCCTAGGCGACGATAACGTCTTTATCCTCCTCTTCTCCAGCCGCGCGGCGTGGGAACACACACACACACATCCAGCCCAGAGTCTACGGAGTCCAGACTCGAGTCTAGTCCGGTCTCGCTTTTTTTTTGGGACTTTGCGTATACCTGTTTTTTAATAGTTCTAGACCAGTTAGGGGG
>JASAOQ010001807.1:3113-13520 GCA_031306065.1 Pseudopyricularia cyperi | reverse complement strand
TCTTGTGCTGTAGCAAGGCAAAACCGCACCCCCCCCCCCATCCGAAATCTTTAGATCATCTTCAGATGAACTTTTTTTTTCATTTTTGCCCTTGAGGCAGGAACCGAGACAGCATACTAACCAGGATAAACTTTTGTCCAGTGAGTTGGGAATACCTCACTCTCGTTTGTTTTCACCTATCCTGGTATGTTTATGTCAGCCCGGCGGCCGACGGTCGATCAGCATAGCCCCGTATATACGACGATCCGGCACTATAATAGACTCACGATGCCAAAGACTCCGTCTAGCACACATGCAAATAGATTCACAAAAAAAGAGTACATCTTGACTTTTAAACATGTGGTGTTCGAGCAAGCGACCCGAGTAGAGGGCTGCGTTCTGCCTCGGTTACACTTGAGAGACCTGGCCAGCTGCCATGGACAAACCCCCTGGGCTCGGCCTGGCGTCCTTGTACCAAGTCTCTAGCTTTCTACATCTCGGCATATATATCGCAGGGATGGCGGAGCTATACTTTCATGATGCGTTCTAACATCAAAGACTCAAAAGGCCGGCGTCCAAGCTACGCGTGTACACTTTAGTAGCAGTCGAATGGTATGAGGCAGCCCTGATCTTGAGCCCTAAGTGCCATTTGTCTCGTCCCTGGTTGCTTATATACCTCTCCTCCTATCCCTTGTTTCTTCCCTCTCATCTTGCTCGCTTTTCTCCCCAACCTTCCCCCCACTTCGTTGCCGCACTGTCGAACCAACCTTGTCTTTCCTTACACTCTACAGACAAACTCTCCTCACTCATTTTCCATCAAGGCGGTATGGATCAAAAACCCCTTTCAAGTCTTCCCACCCCCACTGCCGACATCTGGTCTTCGGCAGCAATGGCCCAGCAAGATGTGACAGACCTGTACGCCACCCTGGCGGCCGACGTGCCCGGAGTCCCGCCGAGTAGGGCATGCCGGCCCGAGACGGCAGAGTACGCCCGCTACATGCGGCAGCAGGCCCGGCCGGTCTGGAACAGGGCCATTGCCCGCATGGGCGGCATCCTCCCGGGCCAGGTGATGGCTGTCCTGGCGAGCACCGACCGCGACGCCTACGCGCGCCTGGCGCGGACACTGTCCATACTCTTCTACGAGAGCGAGTGCTGCGGTAGGGGACTGGCCATGCGCAGCGTGCCGAGCTACCGGATGGCGGCGACCAGGTCCTTGGGGGAGGTACACACCACCAAGGTGTCCGAATTCCTGGCCTGGCCGGCCGGGTCATCGCTGCCGCTGGAGAGGCGGCTCCAGGTGTCCCAGCTCAGGCTGATCCTAGAATTCCTCCTGTGCGTCGATTACGGCGTTGCGCTGCCCGAAGTCCTGGATTGCCTTGGAGAGGACAGCTCCAGGGCCTTTGCCCTCGCCGCTGCGCTTCTGTTCGAGTTCATCGAGAAGTGCGACCAGATAAGGCCAACAATGGACGACGTGACTCAGGTCCAACAGGCCTGTGATGCCGTCCACATCTGGGCCCGGGAACTTCGACTCAACCCGGCTGATCTGACCCTGGTCTTGTTGAACTTCCACACGTACTCACAGTTGGTCACGGCGGCGATGGAGCGCATCGAACAGCCAAATGAGCGAAGGTTCCAGTTCGTCGACCCACTGGTCCTCATTCCTGACCGTGGCAAATCCACCCATCACGGACTGAGTACGTATACCAGCTGCGTGTCGGACCTGGTCAGCGGAGTACAGTACAAATTGGGCCATAGCATCGTGCCCAGGATGCGCCAGAGGCTCCTGCGCAAACTGTCAGTCGACCTGAACGACATGATCCCTGCCGCCGTCTTCCAGAGCCAGAGAAGAAACGCTCTGGAATTTGTTTTGTTCAAGACTGCCAAGACGCTCTCCCTTGGTCCTCTCGCTATGGACCGGGCATACCCACTGCCAGCACAGGAACCTTTTGCTGGCCCATCCGGAGTTCTGAACAGTGTGACCAGCGGCATTGCTGGGCTTGCGATAAACGCTCTCATCGGAAGTCCCGAGAGGGAAAGGAGCCACGACGATCTTCCAAAGCAAGCGGCACTGCCATCTGGTAGCATTAGCAATGGAGACCAGTACCAGCGGGAGACGGCTGCCACCCAGGCGGCAATAGCCTCTCACGGCTCAAACTCGATCTGTGCTGTCGCCGTGGAGAAGCTTACCAAGCACGGATCTGTTCCAAGAGTCCGCTGGGCGTCAGAGCCAGACAACGGCCAAAATCAAATACAACAGCAGGGCCCTGGGCAACAGCTGGACAAAGAGGCTGCCGAGCAGCAAAGACGAGAGATACGCGCAAGGGAACATAGGGAAGACGAGGAGCGTAGACAGTGGGATTTGATTGGTGAAAAAGAGCTAGACAGCAACTCTGATGCCAAAGTGCCCTCAGCGGACATCGGGGTCGAGGATCCGGCCCAAACGAGGGCCGTTCCTTCGGCCAGCACAGCCAACCCTGCAGGTAAGAGCGGCCACGAGGATGAAGGCGATGACGACGACGACGACGACCAAGGAGACGATATTCGAGGAAACTGGACGTTTATTATACAAGCACCAAAGCCCGTTGCCGGCGAAACCTCGGACGGCAACAACCTTTGGGGTACAGTAGCCCGATACTTTGGAATAGGCGGTGGCTGAACGACTGCCCCAGTCATTTTCGGGCAACGATGCCAGTCGACTTACCGAGTATGCCAAACTCGGCCGTCTCCCCAGGCTTTTGTCCTCGGAGTGGAGTTTTCTTTCGGAAGTCTGCTAGGGCCTTTGGCTACTTCCTCGACACAAAGTCACTACCCGGGCGATAAATCAGGACGGCTTCCCAGTCATCGCTCAACGCGCTCCCCTGATTTGTCAAAGCATTCTGACCAGTCTTGCTGCTGCTGCCGCACGCAGATGTGGTGGTCTTCGCCTTGCCGCCGGGAGTGTCGTCGTTCTGAACTTCGTTGTTCATGGCGCCGCAGAGGTTGCAGCAGCATGGGGGAGTCCGGGCGAGGATCTCCTGACACTTGACGCACTCTGGACGCTTCTCGTTGCGCTCCTCGTCCCAGTAAGTCACCGTCCGGGTCTTCGCGTTGTCGACAGGGCTGCCCTTTTCCGTTTTCCTGCCGAGTGAAGCGCTGACCAGTGGCTTGAAGGGACGCATTGCGGCGTATTAGTCGTACCTGTGTGGGGTTAGTATCCCTCGTGTGTTCAAGTTGTTGCTCTTCTTTTATGGCAGTTCTTGACTGAGCGATGTTGCATTTCAAACTTTTTTACAGCAGCATGGAGAGCGAGCGGATGTTTGCCTATAGTACTTGTCTTCGTCTTTGATCAGCGTCCAAGTGAATAGCATCTTTTTGGATACCAAAGCTGACAAGCACTCTGGAACACCTTTGTAGCCACGAAGATAATGGCATTGTGTCGACCCGTTGGAAACCGGAGGAACTGTAGTCTCGCTGAAAAGAGCAGAACCTGGTTGACGATTGTCTCGCTTTTGCGATTGTTGCTGTTGTTCTTCCATTGTTGTATCTTAGGACGCTTGATTTGAACAATGATTCGTTGATGAACGATCTTTGATGGAACGGTTGAGAGCAAGTTGATTGTCCTTGATTGTTTTCTGGCTCTCTCTTGGTGTTTGTTGTTGATGGAACTGCAGTCGAGAACAGCCCCGCATCTACGCGCTGTAGGTGGGCCGATTAATCACTGCACTCGCCTGCTCAGAAGGTTCTCAGTGCCCCACGCCCACGGCATGACATGATGCTGTTACGAGTTTCTTCTATCCGATCCATGTCTTTTCTTTTCAATTCACGATCGTAACCACTTGTGATCTTGAGTATCTAATCCGTCTGGGAAAGTAACGGGTAGAAAATCCTCTACTGTCGATCAGGGGATCGGATTTGTTTTGCTTCTGGACGAGCAACCGAGGTCAACCTTTCTCCATATTTGTGCATCCTTTACTCTTGTCCAGTCACACTATCAGCTGTCTTGCTGCACCGCATCTATACCTGTATTATCCGGACTGGGTAGAGGACTGCGGGGATATGAGCGAGACGGAGACGGAGATGAAGGTCTCCCCAGAGAGGGCCCTGGCCCTCACCACGCAGCTCCGTGCCGTCAGTGATCGTATCCAGGCCGCAGCCAAAGGTCGACCTGTAAGTTGGCTGGCCCAAACTTGGATCTCAGCTTCTAGTCATTCAACTAGTCCAGCCGTCTCTCTCTCTCTCTCTCTCTCTCTTTCTCTCTCTCTCTCTCTCTCTCTACCTCTACCTCTCTCTCTGTGTGTCTTTCAGCTTTGTTAACACCACAAACAAACCAAGGTCCGCCTCGTGGCCGTGTCCAAGCTGAAGCCAGCAAACGACATCCTGGCCCTGCACAGCGCGCCGACGAACCACGTCCACTTTGGCGAAAACTATGCCCAGGAGCTGACGCAAAAGGCCCGCGTCCTCCCGCCCACGGTGCGGTGGCACTTCATCGGCGGCCTGCAGTCGTCCCACTGCAAGGGCATAGCCAAGATCCCGAACCTGTGGTGCGTGTCCAGTGTCGACACGCTCAAGAAGGCTCAGCTCCTCGACCGCGCCCGCGGCGGCGGCGGCGGCGGCGGAGGTGGCGATGCCGACCAGGAACCCCTGCCCCCACTCAACGTCCACGTCCAGGTCAACACGTCGGGCGAGGAGTCCAAGTCGGGCTGCGCGCCGGGCGAGGAGACGCTGGCGCTGTGCCGCGCCGTCGCCGGGGCCGAGTGTCCCAACCTCAGGCTCCTGGGCCTCATGACCATCGGGGCCATCGCGAGGTCCCGCGCCGGCGGGGAGAACGAGGATTTCGTCTGCCTCAGGGAGCAGCGCGACCTCGTGGCCAAGGAGCTGGGCCTCGGCGGCGAAGGGGAAGAGCTGGAGTTGAGCATTGGCATGAGCGACGACTTTGAGGGCGCCATCGCCATGGGAAGCCACGAGGTGCGGATAGGGAGTACGATTTTCGGTGAGAGGCCCGCCAAGGCCGACGCCAAGATAATCGTTTGAATATCTGCTTGGTTTTTTTTTTTTTTTCTTTTCTTTCCCTCCAAACCGGCATGATCCATTCGATAGGTTGATAGAGCCAGGTTTGCCTGCAAGGCCTCATCATTAGACATGATTGTCAAATTATAAGCCGTTATTGTTGAGGAATCCATATAAAGAATGGCAGGCTAAGAATGACAGGCTACCGCTGGTTAATATCACATATGGTACATAGTACGACGGCCGGAAAAAACATGTCCTATTCAAATGGGCTGCAAGTCACCGGCATTAAGAAGCGTGTAGAAAACAAATGAGCGAATGCGCCATGCTATAAAACCGAAAAGTACCAAAAGCCGAAAGATTATGACTTCTTACACATGCGAGTTGATTTCCACGCTTTTTAATGTTGTCTGCTAAGAAGGGAACAAAAGTGAAACCTCCTAGGCTGAAGACCAGATACACTATGACGGGAGTCGATCTGCCTCTGGCACCACCATAATATTGCTGAACGCAGCGGATATCTCGTACGGCCTTGGGCCTGAGTGTTCCTCGGGAGCTGTCGAAGCGCCTTGTGCCAGCTGTTCCTCCATGAGCTTGAGCAGTATCGGCGGCACGCTCTCATCGGTCGCCCGAATCGTCACACGAACCATCTGGTAGCGAGTTTTGTGTTAGCCCGCGAATCACTCGTGCACTACTGCCAACCTTCAGACACAAACAAAAAAATGTGACCAACCTGTGACGAATAATTCGGCTCCAGTCTCAGCAGACACCCAAACTTTCCACCCTCAGTCGTGTGGAGGACGCTGGCACCGACAAAGTTCTTCTGATTGGGGTCAACACCGCGGAGTATGCCCCACCTAAAGCCCTCGAGTACCTGGCGGACAAACGACTCTGTGATTTCCCGGTCCCTGCTGCCAGGCGTCAGATTGACGATTCGCTGTGCTTCCCTCGGGGCAGCTCCAATCTGCTTCCACCTCTTGAAGAAGTCGTCTGCCGACAAGTCTGCGGGGTCCATGAACTTATGGAGAGCGACAGGCAGCTTGAGCGTGATGGCCTGCAGGGCACCCGCCAGATAGCTGATTCGGATCGTGGGGCTCTTTTCGAAAGCCTTCTTAGCCTGGAACATGACGACTTGCTGTGACTGGCCTTGGTGGCTGAGGTTGCTGTCAGGCAAACCCTTCACGTCGACAGCCAGATTTTCCTTCTCGCTCTCATCCAGGTCGAGCGTGGTAGTGAATGAGCTGACTAGCGCCGGGGTCTTGTTCATAAAGTAGAGAATGAGACACGCCATCTCGCCCCTGTATTCGGACCGGACGCCAACCTGGAGCTGACCATCCTCGAACAGCACGCCGTCCGCTCGGACCATCAGCTTGTTGAAACCCTTCTGCCAGCCTGGCGACAGGTGTGCGGCGCTTGCAAGGTTGGGCGCCTTTGTTGGAGCTTTTGTCATGTCCAGGCCTGAAAGGAGATCAGTGGCCCCATTTGACTGGCCATTGGATCCCCCGTTCGCTGCTCCGTTGCCGTTGGCAGATGCACTCGTAAAGGTCCTCCTAAGGCCCGCATTCTTGGCCATGCTCAGCTCGGTAGCATCTGCGTTGGCGTCTTTCCCTCCAACAACCCAGGTCCGCTTATCGCTAGTATTGGCGTGCTTCTGGTGTAGACGGGATAGTAGAGCCGACTGGCGCTCGGGGAAAGGCGGCATCTCGTCGCAAACAGTCCGCAGTAGATCGTCCGTTGGCAGTCTCGTCAGAGCGAGATACTCACAGGCCCTCTGTTGAAGCTCTGAATCCAGCGTGTGGCTGTAGATGTCAAAGACGTGGCTCAACTGTGGCTTGATTTCCGGGAAGAGATTCACAAACTTGACAAAGCATGACAGGATCATAGCTCGTGTACCGGGTGAGCATGCATGGAGCTTGTTCTCCAGGGCCATGAACTGCTCGATGGGGCTGCTACCGGGTTCTTCGGCGATGAGGTGCCCAAACTCGCCCAGTATGTACGTTCCAATCTTGACCAAAGTCTCATGGCAATGGTCCTGCCGAAGATATTGCAGCGAGGTCTGGGCTGCGTACACTTGGAGCTCCTCGTTGTTTGTAACAATTTGGATTACGCGCTGCCAGACCTCATCGCTGACGTGGTCGCCGGCCATCGCTATCAACCGCAGTGAGATGTTAACGTACCACTGCACGTCTGTGGCATGTTTCTCTGTCAAGATGGCAATCTTGATAACCATTTCTTCCCGGATGGCAAAATCGGCGTTTTGTAAATAGTGCAGTAGCTCGCCCACGATGATCTGCGCATTTGTCGAATCGCACATGCTGTAGAGGAGGTCGAGACCCTTTCTCCTCACGCTGATGTCGCGATCCTTCAGCGATCCCAGGATGACGTCTTGGTGTTGTTTAATCGGGTCGAGCGTCTCGGCACGAGCCGCCAAATGGGTCATGGCCTCTAGGCCAAGGTAGCGGACATTGGTTTCCCTTGACTGAATGAATTTGCCCAGCCTCTGCGAGATTTGCCTCATGAGCGCTTGCTCCGTGTCGAGGTGGATAATGAGGTCTATTGCCTCGAAGAGAACTGCGTTCTGGGCGTTGTTTTGCTGGACGTTCTTAGAGCTTTCCAAGGCGAGGTTCAGAATCTTTTGGAGAGATTCCCGAAGTAGGTCCCGGACGTGGCTATCCTCTGTATTTGAAATAACGTTTAGGAACTACTCGATTTACAGCAGATACCGGATTTGAGGGGTAGAAATCCTTACCTGAGGGTGGAAAGTACTGAAGTAACCTCAGAAGTTTGACTTGTATCCATGGGCAAGGCACCTTGTAGTAGAGATAGTCCCCGGTGTAGTCGCCATCAATGACAATCCTCTTCAGCCTCGAGGCAGCCTTGACGTAGGCTCCCTTGTACTGATCTGGATTATCTTGGGCGAGTGCGGCGACCAAGGATGTCACCGAGAGTGCTACTCCCATGTCGACATCATCCATCAGTGATATTATCCTTTCGGCCCATTGTGGCTGCACAATGTCTGGGTACTTCCGATAAAGTCTGAGAAGCGTCAAAGCCGCCTTTTTCTTGACGAATGCCTTGGATGTCCTGGTTGTCCATGTGTCAGTTGCTGATGAGTTGCCCTCGAGGTCGAGTCTCCTCTTACGGTGATATCAACAGCCTGTGTACTTCACTGCTCAACGCCTCGCCCATCTCCCTCCCACCAACATTCGCAATGGCGTGCAATGCAAGGCAGTTGAAGAGTTCGTTGTAATCAAGCAGGTCTTTTCGTATGCTGTTGACAACCAGGTGGAGCAGCTCGTGCTTCTCATGCAGGAATAGCGTCATAGCGAGGTATCCAATTTGCTTTTCCGAGTACTTGTTGGCCGAGATGAGGTTCACGGCCTCGAGGTGCCCAAAGTCGACATTCCAGCCAAGGATATAGATATAGAGAAGCTGCTCAGGGGCCGCCCACGGTATTAGCCACAGCGTCTTGGCAGGCAGGCCAGCTACTTAGTAACGTCACCGCTCACCTTGCAAACATATTTCTTCTTGTGGTAGCCGTTGAGGTTTCCGTCTACAGTTGCGGTCAGCACGTCTAGTCACAAACTCTGGCAATGTTTCTCGCTGGCTTCGGCCAATGCTACCTTTGAATTTTTGCCTGTAACATGGCGCAGGACCGTCAGCATGTATCTCCCGTACGCAAATATCCCCAACCGCAGCCGCCGAGCAGCAGAGCAGCAGCGATGAGACAGAAGACCGCCATGCACCCACCTGATATTGGCCAGCTCTTTGTTGATCCGCTTCTCCTCCAGCTCGCGAGCTCTGGCGTTCCTCAAATCAGCAATGAACTGAACCAGGCCGCGCATGTTCGAGTTGCTGCTGCTCGAGCGGCCGAGGAAACCGGCGGCGGTGGAAGCCATGTTGGGCGGTTTTTGGCCTGCCCCGTTATGCGAGCCCGTCGGTGCTGATGCCTCCTCCTTGGAATCGATTGCGCGGCACCGCGGGTGGCCTTACAACCATCCCCCAAAGGTCCCTGATGATCGGCGGTGGGAGGGAAGTCTCGCGGCGGTTCCGTTCTGTCAGACGTCCAGACCTTTGTCGGTGTGCAAGTCGTGCGCCCCCCGTCGAGGCCGTGGTTGGGGCGGAAGGGGTGGCGAAAGGGACTTGTCGGGGCGCCGGGGTTTCCGTGGCGGTCGGGGTGAATCGAGGGGTTCAAGCGCGCCCGAGCTGGACCGTGGAAAGGCTCACTTTTTCCCGTACTCTTCAGAGCCCACCCAGAGTACAGCGCGGTGAGGGGCTGGCAGCAGCAAGACTAGGAGTAAAACCAGCTGCACCGTCTGCATTCAAATCAAGAAAGGCTATTGCTCATGGGATCGAACACCCCCGACCTACATAGTAATTAGACGAGACGGCAGCAATTAAGGTACGAGGTAATACCGCGTTAGCTTTTAAGTCAAGCAATAGGTGGAGTCTGACAGCGGAAACCTCTCAGTGGCCGGCGGCCTTGGCCCAAGAATGAAATTCAAGGGAACCCCTGTCCAGCTTTTTTTTTGACAGTGCGTCCCGCCACGTTGTGGCTGAAAGCAGCGCAGCGCGTGCGGCTGCATTTCCATGACGCTTTATAAGTTGGACATCCCCAACAGCCGACGGTATTCAACTGTCGTCCATAAAAAAGTTCGATTTGCATGTACTATATTTGGTTCTCTCACTCTAAAAGCCTTCGTCAATGCTGCGGAGGCTCGGTTGGGGAGAATGAGACCCCATCTCCAGAGGATACCGGCGCTGTCGAGGAGGAGCCTGGGCGTGCAAGGCTGGACCACGAGGCGGTCGTACGCCTTCCAGGCCGCCGGCGGGCCCGTCTTTGAGGTCTTCAACAGGAGGACTAAATGGTTGCAGAAGGAGAGGGTCGCGTCCGACCCAGACGCGAGCAGGCAGGCGGACTATCTGAAAGATGAAGTCGCCATCAGGCTGTGTGAGCGTCTTTTGGTGCGTCTCCCAAGTACACTCTCACTCCCCACGCAAGACATTCGAGATGTTTAAATCAAGTCAGCTGATCTAAGCAAAAACAGGACATCAAACGCCAGTTCCCCAACGTGCTGGACCTAGGCGCCAACGCCTGCAACGTGGCCAAGGCGTTGACGCGGGAGAACCCGGACCCGGACCCGGCGAACCCCGTGTCGCCGCCGATAGCGACGCGCATGACCAGGCTCACGGCGGCCGACTCGTCGCGGGCCATGCTTTACCGGGACGCGGATGAGGCCTGGAACCGGGGTCTCGACATCTCGCGCGTCGTCCTGGCCGACGAGGAGACGCTCCCGTTCGAGCCGGCCACGTTCGACCTCGTGCTCAGCAACCTGAGCATGCACTGGATCAACGACCTGCCCGGGGTGCTGGGCCAGATCAACAACGTCCTCAAGCCGGACTCGCCCTTCATCGGGGCCATGCTCGGCGGCGACACGCTCT
>JASAOQ010001804.1:5555-15927 GCA_031306065.1 Pseudopyricularia cyperi | reverse complement strand
GTGTGAGGAAGGGAGGGGGGGGGGGTATTGTAAGGAAGAATGGGTGAACGACCGAAACAACAATAAACAATGAAAACAAGGACGAAAGGAAATAAGAAACAAAACAGTAAGCAAAGAGAAAGGTAAATCGGAAGCCGATGAGGAGAAAAGAAGGAATTTCCCCAAACGGTGAGAACACGACATCCATCATTTATATTCCCCAGAACCTCATTCCGACCTCTTGAGAATCCGCCCCTTTTCAACAACAGTGCTCAAAACAGTACAAGGTTAAAGAAACTTGGCAGTCTTTGTGCATGCGTACCCTCGTACGGGTACCAACGTTAGAGCTTAACTGGAAGGATGGGGTTGAGTGTTGATAGGGGTACGTACCAAGTGCGTGCTGCCTCCTCCCCCCCCACGTGGAGCCGATCTGGTAAAGCGCCACATGCACATGCCAGTCTCGAATCGATCGAGTAGTTCTTCAGGCCTCCAGCTAACATCCCAAGCAGGATCGTAAGAACTGTGACCGGGGGGGACGGACCCAGGGGTGATCCCGTTTATGCCGAATAGACTAAGTAATTGCCGCTCACGAGATCTCGCCGCTTGGCCTGTGCTGCGGATCAACGGCTTGCCAAGAACGCCCCTTCATCCTGCAAAGGCCTCATGGGTAAATAGGAGGTAGGCGTCATTAAGCCTGGCCTGGTTCCGTTCTTTCGTTCAGCGGTTCGGCGCCAGAACAGCCCAATCCCAGCTCCACGGGGGCACATGACATGTCCAGGGTCCAACGACCTCAGTACATTATACTCCACATGTATGAATGTCTGCGGGACGAAACCCGGGGGAGACCCTTGATACAAATGACCGATTGGGAGGGGCGAGGTCAATGCGGCCATAGACTCTTATCTAGAGTCCTGCCAATAGCCATCTCAGAGATGCTGCGTGGGTTCACTCTTTGTTTGGATGAGTAGCATTTGACGGTAACGAGATTCATGCGGTTACGAAAATAGAGGAGCTATGGGTACCTCACTCTAGTCTGGTAGTTTCACATCCTGGCGCAGTGCTACCCTAATATTGTATGACTGACTCGTTGTACGAACCTGTGTCGGAATGACATTCCTGTGGCAACCTGATCCTTGGACGAGAATAGTCGCCAGTCGATGTGAACGCGAACACCCACGTGGTGTGTCGAAGAGATAATGGCTAAGCGAGCCGCTGGCAGATGTTGTCGCCATTGTATTTTTGGCGTCCAAAGTGGACATGACCACGCTTCTTCTGCTTGGAAGCCTCCCTTGGTGGTAAAAGAGCCCCTGGATGTGACGGCATCCCTTGCCGCTGTTACCACTGCCAAATCAGCGCGAGGAGGAAGCCTATCTTGGAGTGCTCGCGAGACCATTCAGCTGAATCGAGAAGTTGTATAAAGCTTGGAGATGCTTTCTTTCCGTTAAGCTTTTCCTTGTTCTTCTCCTCACCCTCTTTTGAACGGTTTCTCCTTGGTACTACTTTTCCTTTTCATTTCCTTGAGTCTCTTTCTTTCTTCTGTTTTAATACAGCAAAAGACATTCACTTGACATTTTCTGTTCTTGATAAACTACTCAACTACTCGGTCCTATCTTGCCTTTTTGTTTTCTTCAACAACAAAACCAAAAACCCCTCCCCAAAACCAATCCATCAAAATGCAGTTCTCCGTTCTTTCCGTCGCCACCATCATCCTGGCCACCACCACCGACCTGGCCGCTGCCGCCCTCCACAAGCAGGCCGTCTGCGTCACGGATCGGGTCGACCAGCCCATTGGCGGCACGGCTTTCAGCGTGAGCTACAACTGGGCCAAGGACTACACCATGCTTCCCAACGCCACCCAGTGCGCCTGCGAACTTTACAAGGCCCGCAACACCGGCACCAACCCCTGGGACACCTGCCCCGACTGCACCTACGACGGTCTCGGCTGCAACTCCGAAGCCCAGCACATTGGCGGCGACGAGTTCACATACTACTGCGAGAAGAAGTGCGGTGCTGAGGGCGCCGAGGCTGACCCTCAGTAGCGTCCACAACTGGACATTTCCTGTTTTGTGCTTCTCTTCTTGTTTTGCTTGCTTTCTTTGCTCATGATGGTTTGGGACGTCGGAGGTTTGCATTTTCTGCGGGGTTTTTGATTTGTTTTCTTTTGGGTTTGATTTCTTCGTGAAGAGCCTCTTTACGAAGCATGGGTGGGCGCTTTTTTGGGTAGTTTTTCACGTTCGTTCTTGTCAGTTGGATTCAAACCGACACTCTTTTTAAGACATTCTCCATAGCTACGATTTTATACACTTTGTGGCTATGAACTTTCAAATTTCATGCATCCCTTGACTTACATTAGAACGATGGGGTTGAAATTGACATTAGCCGCCCTCAACAGCCTCCTAAGCGCGCCGAGATACAGGGGCATCTCGGGAATCTCTGGCGAGGTGTCTAGAGCACGTGTTGTAATTACGTGCTAAGCGGTGTTCACCCCCCGGATTTCGCTATCAACCCTGTTTCCTGCGCACGACATGCTAAGCCTGCCTGCCTTTTTGATCAAAAGGATCCATGGATGCCGTTATGGATCTTTCAGGCTCCCCCAGTTAGCCGAGAACTAATATAGCTTGACACGTACAAGGACCTGGCCATGTCTGCAATGCATTGTTTGCACCAAGCATGCCGGCATGAGCTCATCGGATGGCGATTAACTTTGGTGGTGGTCGTGACTGAAGTAGTACAAGCCCACACTTGATGAATTGTTGTAGATATTTGGAGGCAGCACGTGGCGATAAAAATAGAATCAAAAGAGTGTCCATAGCATGGGTTCCGGTCTGCCGTCTTGGCTATAGACTCTTGAATGTAACAAGCTTTGATGATCTAGATCAACTCGCGTACAGTATAATCCACTTATCTCAAACCGCCACCGCCAAACGGCCCGTTTTTTTTTCGCTTCACATTCCTCCACTCGATAGCGACGCTCCCAAAGACGCTAGCGGCGGCAAGGCCCGCGCTCATTCAGAAACGTCCGCGTCAGGGCATAGCTGTACGCGTCGACCAAGCGGGCCACCAGCGCCGCTGCCACGGAGTCGCGGAGTTTGGCGGCCCCGGAGTCGAAGATGGTCTTGGGGTCCAGCCCCGGGAGCACGGACTGCAGGCGCTCGACCGGGACGTTGGTGAAGATGCTCTCGGCGATCAAGACGAATATGGCGCCGCCCAGGCTCTGCAGGAAGACGATGACGGCGGCGCCTAGGGGCACGTCGTCCATGTCCAGCATCGTCTGCGCCGCGATGACGGGCTGCTGCATGCCGAAGCCCACGCCCGCGCTCGCCACGACCTGCCAGCCGATCCAGGCCGCCTTGCCCGTCCCTGGCGTCCACGTCGACAGCAGCCCCAAACCGACCGATATGAGCACTGTGGCCACCCACAGGAAAGGCGCGTAGTAGCCCCAAGTGGTGACGATGCCGCCTGCGATCAGCGTCGACAGGACCAGTGGCATGAGGAGCGGAAGGATGCGCACGCCGGACTCGACGGCCGACACGTCCTGCACCGCCTGGAACCAGATGGGCATGTAGAAGACGATACTGACAAAGGCCCCGCCCACTGTGAAGGCGAACCACGACGCCGAGCAGATGGTGCGGTTGCAGATGATGCGCGGCGGGACGGTGACCAGGTCGCTTTGACGCCACTGCATGAGCGCCCAGCCCGCGATGAGGACGCCGGAAACGACGAACAGGGAGATTATGCGGGCGGATCGCCACGGATACTCGACGCCGGCCCGCTGCAGGGCCAGCAGGAGGCAGACCATGGCCGGAATGAAGAGAAGGGTGCCGAGAGGGTCGAACTATGCAAGACGCCCTCGTCGACCCCGCGCCAGCTGCCGGTCACGCACGGCGTCGCCGCTCCTGTCGGGCTCGTGGAACCAAAGGACGATGGCGGCGGTGGTGGCGGCGCCGAAAGGAAGGTTGATGAACAAGCACCAGCGCCACGTCAACTTGTCGGCAAAAAGTCCGCCCAAGAGCGGACCAGCCACGACGACGATGTCATATATGCAGCTCACGATGCCGGTGAAAATAGGCCGTCGGGCCATGGGGACCGAGTGGGCCAGGATGATGACAGCGCCTGAGAAAGGCTGGCAGAGCCAACGCCAGCCAAGGTGCGGCCCACAATGACATGATTGATGACCTGACCGCTCCGCAGATGAGGGATCCTAGCTCAGAAAGGCCGATTGCAGCGAAGAAAACCCATTTTATAATGTAAAAAGTGCACAGCTTTCCAATGAAAGCCGCAGTGCCGATATAGTTAGGAGATAGGCAATGCCGTACCAGCCCACGTCTCCCAGACTGTTGAACTCGTCCGTAATCTTTCAGATTGCAACCGAGATGATTGCATTGTCTGACAGTATAATTTTTAGTCAATGTTTGTACAAGTATCCGGAAGTTTTCTTGAGAAGAGCAAAGAGAGAGCCATCACTCCAACACCAGAGGAGCCTCACCAAGGGCCATGAGGAATACGCTTAGACAAAGCGCAATAGTGACGAGGAATAGCCTGGTCCCAGTCAAATATGAAGTCCTGTCTTTGCAAACGGTCTGGTCCGCCTCTGCCTCTGCCGTTGCATCATTACCACCCTCGTTTTTGACCTTGTCTTCATCGGCCAGTGGGGACTGAAAGTGCTCTTCGACTGCCGATCTTTGGCATCATAGAACGAAACTTGGTACCCGGAGTCAGCCTCGGGCAGATCTGAACTTGTCAACGATGGGGCATCGGCTGCCTTGACCTCTGCGGAATCTCCATAACAATGTCTGGCGTCGCTGTGCTGAGGGAAAGCACTCTGATGTGCTGCTTGCGTGTTACGATCAAGTATCGGGGGCCTGTTCCTATGGTAGGGTACAGTGGGTTGAAAGCAATAGAGCAGTGCAAAGGGTTTTGGTAGGTAAACTGATAGTATGATCGATGGTGTTAACGAGGTTGATTGCTGCTAAGCAATCCAGAACTAAAGCTATCTACATGTTCATAAGTGTGTCCTTTATATAGCCACGAGGCTGCCTCACAGCCTCCCATAATCTGTATTCAAATAAGGTTAATTTCTAAGATCAGTTGGTAATCCCAAAGATCACCCCCTTTCTAAATGAGATCAGGTCTGGGTTACGTGACTTTGGCGATAACCGTCGGTTACGTGTCTTATCGTGATCCTGGCGTTATCCTGACGCGGGGTGGGTATTTGAGGGGCTGCATCGTTGGTTGTCCTGCTGGCCCCGACCACACCCCTTGGTCTGGTCGTAACATTGCGGTCTCGACTTGGAAGAGCTGCTATCTGCGAGTGTGGGGGTGGTGCTTCCCACGTGTTCCTCTGGTGTTGGAGGTATCTGGGTCGCCATCATGAGTGTTATTTGGCCGTGTTACTACTACTAGTACATAAAGAGGCCCTAAGCAAGCCAATGCCCACGATCAACCGGTCGGTTTAGTTTTCTAGCAAGAGGGAGGGAAAGCTGTTCTACGATGGGAGAAAATGTAGGCGGGAGATTTGCAAAGTTGTGCGATTCAAACTTCGTCTCTGTCAGTACATGATGTCAAGAACAGGCAACAATCCTGATCTTCATATCTCCTTGTCCTATCGAAGAAGATTTTCGTCTGATGGGAAAAGATCAAGTCCCACCTTTCAGCGGATGTGGCGAGGCCTTGCCGCGACAGCCACTGGCGCTGAGATCTCAGATACAACGATCGTGTTGAGTACTGACACTTTGGTGTAGCAGCCTCAATTTGGTATTTTGGGCTACGAATATTGACCCGTTGGCATGTCATGATTCGAAACTAGCTGCAAATTTTTCCAAAGCTACTCGAGATAGTCACTTCCAGAACCCCGTTGAATCACCAGCTGCGGTCAGTCATCATTGCTTGATTGCTCAGAGCTCATACAGCATATGCCTCCCATGCCAAGCATATTTCCATCTGATGAACTCTGAAATTTACCAGGGACCGTTGATAGGCTTCCGCAGGCTAGATTTGCAGCCGGGAGTGATTGGACGAGCGAACGCAAAGATGGCTAAAGTTTCTCTCTTTGCCTTCCCACGTTAATGTGAAGTGCATGATTTCAAAGGCGAAATAGCTACCGAAATGCAAACAATATATGTTGCTAATTTCAAACTATGCTAGCCCGCGGCCTGGCAGGTGAACCAGATAATCTGACTCTAAATCTGTACCAAGGTTGCACTCGGAACGGAGACCGTTACCTGAACATGAACACCCACCAGTCTAGACCAGATATCACAAGATAGGCGATAGATAGAAGACAAGACTGCCTCCACTCAGCCGCATTAACAACCACCCGGCATAACGGACAACCGGCAGGACCCGTAGAGGCACATCCATGCAAGAATGGGTGCACGCAGTGACCAGCCCTTTGTCTTGATAAGGTCTCAAGACTTGTGGTTCGTGGGACAGATGAGGGGGGCATGTTTGATAACGCACAGCTCCGACTTCGGGGGATGAGGTCGCCGTGTCATGAGTTGACGCTGCTATTTCCAAATACATCGCTTCTTGGGTCGACCAGTTTAATTAAAGCCAAACGGTTGCTCTGCTTCTGGAGTATGGAGCATTCGACTAATTACCTACCCAGATAGGTATATGTCTGGCCGTTCATAGTCCTTGCACGTCATTAAAGCTGCGCTAGGACATTGAAAAAAACGAACGCATAATCAAGATGCTGCACTGGTTGCTCCTGGCCCTAGGGGCCCTTGTGCTGCTACTCTTTGCAAGACGACGCCAGGCTCCGCCGCCTCCGTCCCTCGTCGTATGTGACGCCCAACACAGCCTCATCTAGTCTAGACCAGTCTAGATGCGAGTCACTGACATTGGGTGTTTGGGGGGGAAACGTAACAAGACTCACAATGAGAAATCTCTCGAGGGACTTTCAGGCTTGACTGCCGAGATTGAGCCCTTGCACGATTTCGATTGGAGGCGGACGAAGTCACACGCCTTTCGCCCCTACAAACCAGTCTTTTACATCACCATGGGTACCCAAGAAACCACCCCCCTCTCGCCCCTGAACTCCTATGTTCCGGAGGCCCGCAATAACTGAAAAAAATCATGGGGCAAAACAGGGTTGCAAAACAGCTCGCCGTCGGAGCTGATTGCCCTGGACCACGACTACGTCGAGAAGATGGCCTACCGGCAAAGGGTCCTGGCGGAGCACCCCGCCGCGGCATTGGGCGCCGTACCGGAGGGCCTCGCGCCCGCGCAGGAGCTGTACGCCTACCTGCTGTCCGACTACCTGCCGGCGCGGTACCCGACCGTATTCAGTCTTGATAGGGGCGGGCGGACGCTACGCAACCACGCCACGGGCCGCGAGTGCTCCGCGGTCCCGCCGGCGGACGCGGACGCGACGGCCCTCCTGCGCGTGCTGGGCGAAACGGTCGAGGACGACCTGTTCCTGCTGGCGGCGACGCCGGCGGGCCACCGCCTCGTCGCGTTCGTGTGCTGCCACCCTTCCGGGTTCGACCCGGCCGAGAAGTTGGGCAAGGTGCTTGCCGAGATCCACGCGCCCGTGCCGGGCTACGAGAAGATCGGCGCGAGCATGGAGCGTTTTTTCCGCAGATTGGAGCTCGGCAAGGTGGTCAAGAGGTTGAACGTGAGTTTGTGGGATATGGACCCGGGGCATATCTCGTCGTCGACGCACCCCCGAGGAGCCGGTTTTTGGCTGACAGGAGAAATGCCGCAGTGGGCAATCTCGACCGATCCGCAGCTTTATACGCCGGCAGCTCACCATGTCCACCCCGATGACAAGGCGCAGGCGGACGAGGAGGTGGACATCAACAAGGTTGGTGCCGCCAGGCCCGGCTTTTGGGAACATGATGCCGGACCACGACTAACCGTGATCACCATGGCCACAGACGCGACTACGTTGCGAGCTGCAATCACTGTCCAGACTTCCCCGTACCGGGGTAGTCCTCTTCTCGTTCAAGTCGTACCTCTACCCGCTGACGGATATCAAGGCGGAGGGCATGGGTCCGGAGCTCGCAGACGCCATCGAGGGTCTCAAGAAGGGCAATGTGCCAGAGATGTGGACTTACAAGGGAGCAGTCCGCTGGGGGAAGAGCGTTTGCGAGTATTTGAGGAGCTAATATGCATTTGCAAGTTTGTCGGGCATTTTTGGAGGGTTGTAACATGGCGACGCATTTCTGGGCAACATGTCCAAGTTATCGATTAATGGCATGAGACAAGACGGGATTACATTGACGGAAGGCTCCCGCAGCGCAATCGAACCAGCGAACCTACCAGATCCGAGACCGTAAAGTCTTTTCTTTCCGACCTAGGCCGGAATCTCGCCGTCCCACAAGAACGCCTGCTCCTTTCCCTCCAGCAACGGCCTCAGCGCCATACCGTAATCCCCTCCGTTGGGCGTTCGCAGCAGCGTGTGGATGTGGAACTTTGCCGGCTCCCTGTTGTTCAGGAAGACGCCCGAGTGGTGGTCGAACTCGACGATGATGACGGGACTTTGTATCCTGTAGTAAAAGGCGTCGTCGTCGCCGAAGCCGCCGATCCAGGAAAAGTAAGTCTCCTTGAACCACTCCTTGACCTGCGCCAGCCGCCGCTCCTTCGCCCGCTGCGGCAGGTACAGCAGGTACTGCTCGAGGATGCGCGTGACGAGCTCTTGCTGCTCCGGGGCTAGGTCGGCCACGACGACGCCCTCGTAGGGCACGATGCGGTTGTCGCGGTACGCGCCGCACAGGTGGCGCTGGTCGTCGTGGTTCCACCGGCCCTTGGGCATGGCCGGATCGCGCAGCAGCTTGTACACCTGTGCCGTCTGCTGCGCCTCGGTCGGCAGCGACTGCATCAGCCGCAGCCCGAGCTCCTCCTCGACGTGCAGGATGCGGGTGCCGCGGTGGGGCCCGTCGTCGATGACGTTGGGCTCGGCGCCGGTGAACCAGGGCGAGATGACCATCTGGGTGCGGTACAGGAGCACGTTGAGACAGAGATGGTGACCGTAGAATGAAAAACCCCAGGGCGCGGTGGTGGAGGGCTCGCCGAAGAGGACAAAGTTGTACGAGTGCTCGTTGCAGATGCGCGGGGCGCCGACGAGCTCGCCGAGGAAGCCGTTGATGCGCATGGCGCCCAGGGCCTTTTGGTAGCCCTCGGGACTGAGGGTGGCCTCGACCACACGCAGGACGGCGCCGCGCAGCTCGGGCGTCAGCTCGTCCAGGCGCAGGCCCTTGTCGCTCAGGAGAAACTCCGGGTTGGACCAGGACCGCCACTCGGGCGAGTCGATGTGGTATTTTGCCATGGCGGCCTGTTGGGGTGTCAACAGGGCCAGGACCGCGTTTCCGGCGGCTGTGATGTCGTCGATGGGAACCCCTTCGTCTTGGGGCTTGAAAAGGCCGGTGCGGACGATGCCGTCGTTGGTGACGCCGCGGAAGGGCTCCTGGAAAAGAGCGCGCCAATGCAGGTACAATGCATGGATCCAGGGTGGATTGCCCCCCTGGATGAACGCTTTGGCGTATTCGTGGGCGTCCTGCTTTTGCATGGTTGTGAAGCGCGGGTGGTTGAGGTCTGGAAGGAACTGGCGATACTCGCCGTCCTTAGCGCTGCTGGAGGCCATGTTGAGCTGTGTTTCTCGCTGTACAGGCAGTCTCGTAAGAGTTACGTTTCACTTGCTTCTGGGGCTTTTCCAAGCTGGCTGGCTTAGGTGAGTGAGCCGAGGAGATGTGGTCTTGGACAAAGTCGATCTCTTCCACACGAGCACGTTCCCGCACCTTGCAACCATCCTCGGCCTTTCGCGACTGATGCTTGCTGCCCACGAACGCGCGCTGTGGAGATGAGCCAGATGAATATTGCCCCAAGGATCTCGTGCCAAAGGCCATCCCTTCTCCTCCCCGGGATGCGGGGTCACGGCCTTCGCGGGCAGCGCAGTGGAGTTTTGATCGCGATCTCGGAGAATCGCGTGTGGCGGGTTTTGTGATCGAGGAGGCGCTGGCATCGCAGCCTATCGATTACTTGGGGATGTCATAGGCTATTGATTCCATTCTTGAACGGGATGGAGGAGACGTAATCAAAGACCAACATGTCTGTTAGGCATGTTTGTCATGATCAAAACAGCATCAACAAGACGTCCACATTTTGGTTTCAACGCACGTCAATGGTCTTTGTGGCGCTAATTACAGGGGCTCTAGCGCCTGTGAGGGGCATTCGCGCGCTAGCCGCAGCTTAACACGTTCACTGCCCCTCCAGCAGCTTCGGTACCACTTCCAACAAGTGTTCGACGATGGCGTCTGGGCCCCTTTCCACCTGCAAACCATGAGGTATCGCGTGGAACTTGATGTCGGGCACTATCGATCGCCCAATCTGCTGAATCTGTGCCGCTTCCTCTGCCGACCACATGGACGCGGCAAACTGGAATAGATTTCCC
>JASAOQ010001792.1:5687-20118 GCA_031306065.1 Pseudopyricularia cyperi | reverse complement strand
ACCTGAGCATTCATTTTCGCATTGAACCTTCACGTCGTTGGTATTGGATCTGTTTGGTGATGGACCTCGGCTATCAAGTCCGCGATTACTATGCTCCTGTGATATTATGCCTGCTAATAAATGCCAATTTGTTTGCTCGAGGGACAATTGCTGCTCCGAGTTGATTCCTCCGGCTGTTGCGCTGGTGGCCGAGGTTACGATGATCAGCTCAAGGTACCAATTCTAGTTTTCTAGTCAATGAGCCGCTGTCACATGCACCCGGCCGGAACCACCAAGGTCGGTATATATCACCCTTCATAGCACGCTCCCTGTTAAAAGTTTCATATCAACATCTGGTGGTAGTTAGGATTCACTATGTGCAATGGTGATAATACACGTGCGCGTCCACCATCCTCCCACATACGCATTACTGCTCCTTCTTAGGCTCCTCTGCAACGTAGTGCAGGTACGCGCCCAGCAGCTTGATGCCCTCGATATAGTTGCGCTTGTCAAGCTTTTCGTTGATGGAGTGGGCGCCGTCCGTGGAGCTACCCATGGGCAGAAGCAGGACATTCTTGCCGGTAGCCTGCTCAAAGGTTATGGTAACGGGGATACTAGAGTCGTTTGTGTCAGTATAGATGGACTTGTGTACCAAAATGAAGAAAAAAAACCCTTCCCAGACAGAAACACGGAGTGAAATACGAGGGCACCAGAAACTAACCTTCCACCCTCACGAGTAAAATCGGGCTGCGTACCCCAGACCCTCTCGACGGCCTTGGCGGCAGCGCTAAAGTTCCAGTGCTTGGGGCTGGCTACCCACCACTTCCCGCAGTGCTGCGCGTGGACCTTGAGCGTGTTCTTGCTGTTGAGCTTGGCAAACTGCTCCTTGACGTACTTGTACACAAACTCGTTGGTCCGGTCGATCTCCATGTTGGGCACCGTCCGGATGGAGAACTTGCCGATGACCTTGGCCGGGATGACCGTCTTGGCCCCCGGCGCCGAGAAGGCGCCCTCGATGCCGTGGAGCGACAGCGAAGGATACCTCCAGCGGCGCATCAGCGTCTTCTTCTTGTCGTCAAAGATGGTCGTCTTGGAGCCCAGCGACTCGTAGAGCGTGTCCATGGTGAACGAGATGTTGTCGTACAGCGACTCCTCGTCCTCCGTGACGGGCGCCACCTGGTCCATCACGCCCGGGATCTGGATGTTGCCGTCCGTGTCGACCAGCGACCCCATGACGCGCACCAGGTCCGTCATGGGCTCCTGAGCGGTGCCGCCAAAGACGCCCGAGTGCAGGTCGGCGCCGGGTCCGCTGACCTCGATGCTGTAGTAGTTCACCCCGCGGAGGCCGTAGGTCAGGCACGGCTTCTCGGTGCCGAGCCAGTAGTTGTCCGATATGCAGACGGCCTCGGCGTCCTTGAAGAACTTGGGCGCCTCGGCGACGATGAGGTCGTCGAGCCCCTCGGAGCCGTACTCCTCCATGCCCTCGAAGCACATGAGCAGGTTCACGGGGAAGTCCACGCCGGCCTTTTGGTGCGCTTCGATGGCGTTGAGCCAGCCCAGGACGGGCCCCTTGTCGTCGGTGCTGCCGCGGCCAAACATGCGGCCGTCCTCGCCGACCGTCAGGTCAAAGGGTTCCGTGGCCCAGCCGTCCGTCTTCTCGGCGGGCTGTACGTCGTAGTGGCCATAGACGAGGATGGTGCGCTTGCTCGCATCGTTTCCGTACCGGGCGAGGACGACGGGCGGGAGATCGAGCTCGGGAATGTCTGGCTGCTTGCCTAGCTCGCGGAGCTCGACATGGGCGCCGAGCTTCTTGAGCTCGTCGACAAGGAAGTGGGCCATGCGTACGACATCGGGGCGGCGGGAAACGTCCGCAGAGACCGAGGGGATGGCGACGGCGGCGCGGAGGCGCTCGATGAAGGCGTCTGACAAGGTGTCAACCTGGGAGAAGAAGGCATCAAGCTGGGGCGCCATCTTGCGGGATTGGTGTTTGCGGATGCTATCTGTGAGGTAGCTTCGGCGTTGCTGAAGTGGGGAGGGGGAGCAGTATGTGGAGAGGAGTGGTCGTCGTGATGGTAGTGGCCGTGAAGGCTCTTGGCTTGATCGATTGCTCCAGGGATGATGTCTGGTTGAGCAAGAGAAGGGTCGTGGCGAGGAGATAGACAGCGTGCAGATGGGCAATTTCTGGAGATAGCAGGCTCGGCTGCGGAGAGTAAGCGTGCGGGGCATGGCGTGCAGCTGGGCCACGCGGGCGGCATGCGGCGGCATTGGAGGGGCAGTGGTCCAGTGGACGCAGCGTGGCAGCATAGTTCTCGGCCATACATAGGACAGGACACCAGACCGAAGTCGAGTGCAGTAGATCGGGCTGGGGGGTAAAACAGCTTGTCCGCCGAGTCAGTCCAGATTCTGCAGACCCTGGCCCCAGCCTGCTGAGGCACCATCACGTGAAAAGGAACAAGGCCTGCAGTATGGATCGAGGCTGATTGCTGGTCAATATCTTGGCTACCGTTTGCAGCTGAAACCAGTGAGGGTTTGTATGGTTGCGATTATGAATGACAAGGCCGCCGGTGTACTACCCGGTCGTGGTATATAGAGTGGTATCTAAGTGCCTAATTAATAGGTATCCGGAACAAAAATAAAACTCAAATAAACAAACAGGCAAAACCGACCATGCAGTATTATGAAATCCATCGTAATGCGCTGTGTTCCACCAGTGCAAGCATCCCGATTCCCTCATCATCGCAATCCCCTCCCAACGTCCAGCTCCATCCGCGACTTGTGCAGCCGTCCCGATGCCTCCTCCTTGGTGCGCCTCCTCGCGGCACTCCTTTGCGGATCCCACTGCCCGGAGAAGAGCTCGGCGCACTCGTCCTCGTCCTCGGAGTCAAACTCGACCGCCTCCCCCGACTCCCTGAGCTGGTCCAGGACCGCGACGCCCGACGAGCGCGGCGTGACCGCGTCGTCGTCGTCGTCGTCGCCCCAGTCCCGAAATACGACGACGTGCGACGTCTCGAGGATGAACTTGCCGATCTTGTACCGCTGCGACGGCTCGGTGGCGTCAATGTACTTCCACCCGACCTTGATGCCGCAGCGCAGGCAGTTGATGTCGGCAACGACGTGCGCGCCCGTCGCCAGCCTGCGGGCCTCGGCCCGCCCCACGCTGACGTTGATCAGGTTCGCCGACCGCGTGTCCGTGGCCGGGCAGGTCGGGGTCGGCCGCGGCGACGGCGGCGCGACCAAGAAGGCGCGGCCGTGCCGACCCGTGAAGCCCTTGGACACGACCTGGGAGTTGAAGGCGAACTCGGTGGAGCAGTGCACGCAGCGGAGGGTGGCGGTCGGGGGTGGGACCATGTCTGGCGACGACGACGACGACGACGATGTCGCGGATCCGACCGACATGCTGAGGGATGGTGGTTGGTCGGCCCCGGCGTCCGCAGTTGTCTTGGGGCGCTGGCGGAACGGTATTGTGATGGCGGGGAGGAGGAAGGATGGCCAGAGTGCCGAGGTGGGTCCGGGGGAAGATGACATGGCGTGGGGAGAGCGCGGAGTGTTCAATCCAATAGCAAAGGAGTGAATCCAGGCCCAGCTGCAGACGGTGTTGTATGTTGCGTTGATCACTCTGAATGACAAGTACAGCTTGACCAGTACTAAAATTGACAGCAGCAGCATTTGGCAGTGACGGGTGGCCTGGTTTATTGATCTAGCCTGGCTGGTGTTTGGGCAGCTTGAGCTTGCGATAGTGAGACAGTCGTGTGCCGGATCAGGAGGAGGACGTTGCAGGCGACAACACCAAGCACCTTGGAGACGGCATCCGCTGCGATCTCGATGTTTGTTGTGGATGTTGTTATTCTATCGCGGCCGGCGCATCGTCGACCAGGCAGTGTTTGCAATCGTCAACAAAAGGGGGCGCTACTGAACAAAAAGCATCGGGCGGAGAAGGCGGAGGAATCTAGAATACTCAGACTACAAGTTGACATTTGGTGGCATCATGATCCAGCCCGGACCCGAGCTAGTGCAGTCCGGACGAATGCTCATGTGCAGCAGCGCAAGTCCGGAGTCATACATGGAATAGCACTGCTATAATTACTGCATACTAAGCACCTGAGCGCCTAGTTCATGTACCGACGATCTGTCCGCCCGTCAGGCTTGATCGGGCAGCATCGGATACCGGAAATGGAATTGCTTGGCCTTCTGGGTGCCGAAAGTTCTCGATTATTCTGTCTTTTATTACCTACTTGATGCTGTTTACTGTTCGTCTGAGATGCAGTCTGAAGCAAAACATGCGGGGGGGATGTCACGCGGCTTTCTTTGTGTGGGGTAAATGGGTAAATAAACCACAAACCGTAAAACCAGACGCCGATCTTGGCCGTGATCTTGTCCATGCACATACTCGTAGTACGATCCAAGACAACAGCGGCTTGGGCGGTATCGCTAGTATTATAGTACTATGGTATATTGTGCTACTTTTCACTACTTGTACAATATGCTGACTCGACTAGTCTACTGTGGTACATCTTACATAGTAGTTGTGCTTCCGTGGTACTATGCTTGTTAGACCCTTTGGAAAACAGGATTCCCTGCGCAATCAGCCGGCAATTGTTTTCTTCGCTGAAACGAAACCTAACCAAAGAGTCGCCAAACCATAAGCAATATGCTAGCTTTGTAATCAATGGCAATCTGCTGATACTGCCGGCCGGGCAGACTTGCAGCTCGACTACACCACCTCCTGGACTGGCCTTCCCATCACTGGTCAGCCCTAGCTCCTGCCAACGTGTTCTGTAGATAGGCCCGACCGGTTGAATGAAACCTGGCGTCGTGGCCGTCGGTGGCTCGACGGTTTCGTCGGGTGGGAGGCGTTGAGGGACGAGAGCCAAGGCACTTGGTGGCTTGGTGTTTTCCCCACGTGCATACTAATCACTACATATGTACAGCATGTTATATGTACTAATATGGATAGACTGGGCTCCCAGAGCATTGGAGTTACCACTTACAGTGCATACCACCCAACATACAGTGCTCACAAAAATCGTCAGATGCTTGCTACAGATTGCTTTTGGTTGGGCTCCACTGCAGCTGCGGCTGCGGCGGTGTCGGCCCCACCACCCCCAGCACCGTGCGCGGGCTAGCATCAGTCATCCACTGACTTTTATTCATTTCCACACCTATTAAAATCTCTTTGACACCTATCTCCACCACCAACCTCCTGCGTCCGCTTGGTCTCATTTTCCTCTCCATCCTCACCACACACCGATACCGAATAACGATCCGGGACCCGTACACGCGGCCTGCTTTGCCCATTCGAAAGCTCTACTCTACGATAGCCTCATTGCAAACACTTGAGCCACAACGTCCGCAACCATTCAACAACCCAATCGTCCCTCTATCGCCGACACCGTCGCCCTTGACCGCCTTCAACATACCCCTGATCACCCAAAAGTGGCAATCATCCGAAGCAATGGCGACAATGAGACAAGAAACGAATTACTGTAATAGTAATTACGGCGAGGTGGCTGCTACCCGCCAGGCAAACGTCCTCGCCAGCTGCTACCTCGTCGACCACTCCACTGCGTCCCTTCAGGGACTTCACTACTGCACTACCAGCGTTACCGGTACGTGCAACTCCCATAGTCCTTCCATCCCGTTTGCCTCGCAGGCCAGCGAAATACCTAGTCCTAGCCAGCAAAGAAGCAACCCGTCACTAACTCGCGCCGTCACCGCACCGCAGGGGCAGAGTGGTATTCCTGAGGTTCCTTCCTCAGGACTACCATCGCCACCGACAAGCCCCCCCCTCGCCGCCATCACCTCGGACAACAGACTCGCTGTGACACCAAAGTCCAAGCAGCGACGTTCTGCCACGTCCAACATCAGCAACGCCGGAAATGGTGGCTCCGGCTCACCCCTACTTCGGCGAGGGGGGGCAACATCGCGCATCAGGGAAGAATGTGAGAGATTCTTTTGCGAGACCATGTGGGCCGTGTTCCGGGATGAGCGGAACTCGGCACCGCGCGGCTCCGGCCTGACGGGTGTTTATCAACAACAACAACAACAACAACGGCAACAACAGCAACAGCAGCGTCACCCCTTGGAGGCTAACGGCCAACTGTGCACGCCGCCTGACGACTATCCATTCCCAAACCAGTTCGCTGCCGCGAGCCGTCAAAGGGGCCCTCTCGGCCGCGTCGCAGCATGGCTGGAGCTTTGGGATTACGTCGGCGGCGCCGGCTTCCGGGGTTTTATGACCGAGGATGACGAGGGCGAGAAGTCGGCCTTTCTCTTCTTTGACCCCGGAGTTATGGGACGGGACCTGAAGCAAGCGTAAGTTTACAGGTTATCCGCTACGCTCGGTCGTCTATGATCGACATGGATGTAAACGAGATACTAAAAAAAATCCAAATAGGCTTGTTGCTGCCATCGAACTAGCCGACGGGCCGCTGGAATGCTCCCATCTCGTCGTCGCTATCGACCGATCGATTCCTGAAAAGGAAAACAAGTCGCTCATGAAGGGCTTGCAGTGGGCTGGCTTCTCTCTTGCCAATCTTGACCAGTGGGCCGGTGGCGCGCTGGACGTCACGAGCTCCAGGTGGCTCTTTATGGACTACGAGGTCTAGTCTCGGTGGTAGCAAAAGCGTAGTTTTCTTAATTTCCTCATTTGGATTGTTTCATGGGTGGGTTCCTTTCTGCTTGAGCCTTATCTCAATGTCGAGTTTGTTCGTATCGTTTGATGCGTCACGTTTCCTGTACAATTTCTTCACCGTCAGTTTTCATCAAGGGCTTGCCTCCCCAAAGTCTCTTGTTATGCCATTTTGCTGTCATATCAGGTGTACGATTTTACCCCTTTACCATGACATGGAACTTCTTTGTCTGATTGCGGCTGGTCGGGCGTACACTTTTAAAAATGCATCAAAAGCGGGAGGTCTCTGTGTACTGATGAAAGCTATTGGACAGTTTTGTGTTGTGGTGTTTAACTGCAGATATTCCAATTTTTGTTTCTTGAATCAATCATCCATCACGTTTGCTTGCGTGATAAACACAAAGCCTAGTTTCAAAGACATTTGCGGACCTGCGTGGTATAGTATAGTATACTCAAAGGCTATAAACACTTTGGGAACTAACTAATTTGCGCCTCTTGTCAACTCCAATCGTGCTCACAAGTCGCCTTCGAACTGCCTCACCAGCAACCCCTTGGCGGCAAGGTGATCCTTGACCTGCTTTACTGTATACTCGCCTCTGTGGAAGATGCCTGCGCCGAGCGCGGCGTCAGTAGTGGTCTTTTCGAATACCTCCTCAAAGTGACCCGGATTCCCGGCCCCGCTGCTGGCGATGACGGGGATCCTGACGGCGCTCTTGACCTGTGCGATGAGCTCGAGGTCGAAGCCGCTGTTGGTGCCGTCCCTGTCGATGCAGTTGAGCAGGATCTCGCCCGCGCCCATGGCCTCGACGGCGCGGCAGAGCTCCACCACGTCCACGTCGCGCGTCTCGCGCCCGCCCTTGACGGTGCAGGCGTACCAGCACCACTCCTCCCCCGCGGGGCCGGGGAAGGCGGTGCGGACGGCGGCGTGGCCCGTCGCCTCGGCCGACGCGACGTACACGCGCCTCGGGTCGACCGACACCACGACCGCCTGGTTCCCGTAGGCGCCGCTGATCTGCTCGATGGCCGTCGTGCCGGACAGGACCCGCCCGGCCGCGTAGTAGGCCTCGGCGGCGGCGACGGCGTCGGAGCCGATGCTGACCTTGTCGGCGCCGCTGCGGAAGTACATGCTCGCGACGTCGAGCGCCGAGACCCTCGTGCCGTCGACGTCGACCGTGTCGCGGATGCCGCCGCCGATGGTCAGCGGCACAAAGACCGTCTCGGACGCGCGGCGGAGGACCTCGAGCATGGGCAGGTCCGCGAGCGGGCAGTCGCGGAAGGACGTGATGTTGAGGAAGGTCACCTCGTCGGCCCCCTGCTCGTAGTACCGCCGCGCCAGGTCCACGGGCCTGCCGAGGTTGCGGACCCCCCTGTCGGCGGACTTCTCGCGCACGTCGTACTGGTCGCCCTTGGTCACCACCAGGTCGCCGGCGTCGTTGGCGCGCACGTCCAGGCAAGCGATCACGCGACGTGTCAAGCCCGAAGGTGTGTTGGTGGAGGGTGGGAGGGGAACGGCCGAGGTGCCCAGGGAGGCGGCGCCGGATCCGTCGAGGAAGGAGCGGATGACGCGGAGGCCGGCCACGCCGCTCTTTTCGGGGTGGAACTGCGTGGCCAGGACGTTGCCGCGCGCGACGGCGCCCACAAAGGTCTCCCCGCCGTACGTCCCCGTCGCGACGGTCCATCCTTGCGCCTCGAGCTCGCCCGGGGTGTAGGGGTACTTGTACGAGTGGACGTAGTAGTATTTGGAAGATGGGCGGAGGTCGTAGAGGGCTGGGCAGTCGGTGCTGCTGCTGCTGCTGCTGATGGCGACTGTGGCACTGTTCCAGCCGATGTGAGGCACGGCCTTGTCGCTGTCGTCGAAGCGATCAAGTGACCCCTTGATCAGACCCAAGCCGGGACAAGCAGGGTTTTCCAACGACCCAGAGAAGATAGCCTGCAGGCCGACGCAGATGCCCATGAATGGCTTGCCATCTTCAATATGCTTCTGGATGGCCGGTAGGAAGCCGGCTTTGGAGAGCTGGGAGAGGCAGTGACCAAAGTGGCCGACTCCGGGCAAGATCAATTTCTACTTTGAAGTGTCAATTTCAGAGGTTCCTCTGCATACAAGGGGCGGTTTTGTTTTGTCATCACCGCTAACTATTCAGGGAAAGCAGAAGACGTACATCTGCCCTGGCAACCTCTTCCGGGGTCTTGATCCAATCCACCTCGTATCCGACTTTCTCAATGGCATTGACCAGGCTGCGTACATTGCCGGCAACGTAGTCCAGCAAGTGCACTTTGGGCATTTTCGAGTTTTTGTGTGCCCCGCTAGGGTGAGGTGGCTTTCTAGCTGAAGACTCTGTGTTGTCTTGTAACAAAGATCCGGAATAATATACTGGGAAAAGCAAGATATCAGAAAAGAACAATGTTGATTTAATTATTCAGAGTGAGTCAGGATAAAAAGTCTTGGCCCGGAATGCGTAGCTGCAGACTGCTTCGTGTAAGTCTGCGGCCGCGGGGTGAGCGGCCGATAAGCAGCTTGAGGCTGCATAAAAGTTGGCGATAAGCAGTCTGGTGGAGCTGCGGGCCGCATTTGCATCACTCAAAGTATCACTGCCGACAAAACACCGCCAATTGCAACCTCTTTCAGGCACTAGAATAGCCCCAAAAGATTAACACCAAGATTCGAGGCGAGAACCCAGAGGTCACCGAAAAACCATGCTT
Organism: Pseudopyricularia cyperi; assembly: GCA_031306065.1. NCBI lineage: Eukaryota > Fungi > Ascomycota > Sordariomycetes > Magnaporthales > Pyriculariaceae > Pseudopyricularia > Pseudopyricularia cyperi. Next base: position 10,811 of record JASAOQ010001792.1, on the reverse strand, counting down.
TGTTCAATTGAGCTCCCCGTAATATGACCAAGCTAAGCCACCTCGGCACAAAGCGACGCCTTCATCCGACAGCTTTCCCTTTCTCGCCCGCCCTCGTCCCGAACAATGACGGCTATCACGGTCGATCCAGGACCGCATCCTGACAGCACCGCCGATGCGCAACACCCAAAACTAGAAACGAAGAGCCCTCCGCCAGGCGACCTCGACGACGACTCGGAATGGGAATACGAATATTCCACTACCGAAACAGAGGTGCTTCCGCCCTGCAACGCATCCTATCTATCGTTTCTTTTAAAACTGACACCCCCGTCCTCCCGTCACCATAGACGTACTACTTGACGGTCGATCTGTCAACACCCGACTTCACCGCCCGAAACGACGATCACATTGTTCACAATACGAGGGGCGGCTACCGGACCTGGTTCAACCCGCTTTCTGAGAAGCCCGACATCAGCTCGATGTTTGACGATGGCGGCGACAACGATGGCCAAGCCGCCAAAGGCTCGGCTGACACCGGTGTGACCCCAGGGCCCGGTACTGGCCAGACCAAAGGCAATCTGGACGACGATGAAGACAACAGCGATGATGAAGATGACAATGAGGACCGCCTGGGCAAGGAAGGCACCAAGAACACAATCCAGAATCAACCAGGCGTAGGAGAGGGAACAGAAGGTGGAAGCCCTGGACCGGGGGTCAACAGAGCGGCTTCACATTATACCAAGCGGCAAAAGGCTACCCAAAAGCAGGAAAAGCCTCTCCAGATACAGATCATGGATCTCCACTCGGAGCAACCCATCATATCACACAAAGGCATGGTGTTCAAGGGTTGTTGGTCCAAGAACATTGGTACAGAGCTGGTGTTTACCGTTCCGCTTGACGGCGATGACGCCACGGCCGGAAACATGGGGGACGCGCCGCGGATTGGCTGCAGGGATCAAGACAGCGCGGCCCCCGAGTTTCACAAGACTCTGGCAGGGTCCGAACCTACGCCCCTGCCCGGTTGCAACAACGCGGAACAAAACCTGCCGTACCTGGCCTCTCTACCGGGAGCTACTCTCCTCGCGGCGTCGTCGGTGCGCCTCCAGTGCCAGCCGATATCGATCCAGAACCGCAACCTCCCCGGACAGCGCGCCGAGGCGCACCGGCTCGCCCAGTCGGCAAACAACTTCGTCATTCATATAGCCGACGATCTCACCGGCTCCCGACGGCCACAGGGCCGCTTTCTGGAGCAGCTCATGGCCATCAAGCGCAAGCACGGCGAGGAGGACGAGGTTACGGTCGTCACGGCCGAGAACCCGGACGACGCGGTCGACGACGACTCGGAGGAGAATTACCAGCGCGGGAAGAAGGAGCGCAAGAAGCTGGACGGGCAGGAGAGGCACAAGAGGAAGAAGATGGGCCCGCAGGCCGGCGGCGGTGGGAGGAGCGGCGCGTACAAGCCCCGCGTCAGGAGGAGCAAGGCTGGGACCAAGAAGCGGAAGGAGGTCGTTGCATCTTCTGGTGGGCAGTCTACCCCGATCCTGGCCAATCGGCCCCGGGACAGCAATGAGCAGGCGAGCGGCACGGCTCAAGCGGGGCCCTCATAAAATGAACCAAAACTGTCCGGCTGAGTGAGATCGCCGGGATGGATCATAAAGGACAATGGGACGAGTGCCACGACGCGTATGACAAGGCCAGTCCCATCTTTTGTCCTTTTTTTCTTTTTGCTCTACTCTTTTTCTTCTTTTTCCTTTTTTCCACCACAAAGATACCCAGCATCGCATATAAACATCGGCGTTTGGTTATAATCTTGGGACTGTCAAGGGCAGCTTACAATAGACATAAATAAATGGTCATGACGGGGTATCCACGGGCTACCTACTGCGCAAAAAAAAAGCAATATTCTTCATATACCCTCTTGAAATCCCATAGTGGGCAAAAAACACGCAACTTTTTCAATGCACCGACAGAAACTCCCCAACGCCGCCCAGGCCCAATCCAGTAAAACACCTGACCCAGCACAAAAAGAGGATATAAGTGCGAGAAAACAAAAGGCTATGGTGTAGCTCAGTTCACGGAAGGCAATCACGCAAAGTGTATGCCCTCGGCGTTAAAGGCGGCCAGCAGCCTCAAAAAGTCGTTCTGGTCGCATTTGTTGGCGCGCTGCTCGGCCAGCTCCGTCTCGTTGAGGACCTTTTCGATCTTGGTCCTGACCAGCTCCCCAACGACCGTCTTTTTCCTGCGACTCGGCGTCTTGGCAACGGGAGCCGGTCCCTTTTCCTTGAAGAACTCGGGCACGTCGTCGTCGTCGTCGTCTTCGTTGCCGCCCGCTTCGTCATCGACGTCCATGATGCCGCCCCAGTCGCCGCCGTCATTGTCGGCCTCCATCTCGACGTCGTCGTCGCCGTCATCCGCCGCGGCGGACTGCTGCTCCACAACGCCCTCGTCGACGGGCACGTCGTTCATGGTGCACCAGACCTTGTAGTTGCGCTCCGCCATGGCGAGCACCTCCTTGACGCCCAGGAAGGAGGCGTGAAGCGTCTTGTTCTTGCGGTTGAAGCAGACGCGCAGCATGCCGTCCCACTCTTCCCACGACACGTTTGGCCGCTCGCGGCCCAGCTTGGGCTCGATGCGCACGACCGACGACTCGACCTGTGGCGGGGGTTTGAAGTTTGCCTTGCCGACCTTCATGACGTGGGTCACCTTGGCGAAGAGCTGGACGTTGACGGACTGCGCAGACAGGGTCAGTTATCAAGCCACGCTGATTTCTTGGAGGGATCTGCTACAAAACGAGGACGGGCAAAAGGCATGGGTTCAGAGGTGTGTGGACCAGCAAATTGAGACGAAAAGGAAAAAAAAAAAAAAAACACTTACCAGCCGCGAATAAAGCGCCTCCCCAGGCCTAGCCGTCAACCTCGACGAAAACTCCCTCTGAAACATGAGAACCGCGCAGCGGGGCGGGTTCGGCAGCGCCAGCATCTTGAACACGAGCGGGCTCGAGATCTGATACGGCGTGTTGCTGATGAGGACGTCGAACGGCGGCAGGTCGGCCTTGATGACGTCCCCCAGTATGACCTCGAGCTTGCGCTGCTCTGGCTTCCCCTGCACGCGCTTCGTCAGCTCCGCGCCCATGCGCGGGTCCAGCTCGACGGCGATCAGCCGCTGCGCCCGCTCCAGGATCTTGACCGACAGGTTGCCCGTGCCCGGTCCGACCTCGAGCACCGTGTCCGTCGGGCGGAGGTACGCCTTCTTGACGATCTCCTCTGCTATCCCAGGGTTCTTGAGAATGTGCTGGCCGTAGTCCTTCTTGAAGCGGAAGACGTTGTTCTTGCTGGGTGCTGCTGCTGCTGCCGCTGCCGAGGCGTTGGACTTGCGGTCGTAGGGCGAATTGGACGCGGCGCCCGCCCGCCTGGGCGTCTTTACTTTGCCCATTGTGGGCGGCGGTTGGGGAGGTTGGTTTCGAGAGGGGATGGATGCAAGCAATGCGATCCGTCGGAGGAACTGGGGTGTTTTCAGGTGTCGAGGGCAACGTTATTCATGCGTCGTACCGGTGGGTTGTGCTTCCTGGGGTAGTAGACAATTCCTCGGCTTGAACAGGCTATGTTGCGAGGACGGGATGCGCGCGCCCTCTTTCTCGAGCTCCAGAAAAGAAGTTTTGGCGGTGTCGGGCGGCACACAAAATCGTAAGCCAAGTTTTACCCCGCATAGTACACCACAAGCGAACAGAGAGACCATGGCAAAATCCCCACATTGTCTTTGTTAACTCTAACCAGTGTGAAGTAATTAAATAGCAAACGCCATGCTCCCCCTATGCCACCTTCTCAAGGTATATAGGCATATATGTAGATGTTACGCTAACCGTGATGCAAAAGGGAAAATAAAAAAAAGGAAAACAAAAAAGCAGGTTGAAACAAAATCATAAAGACCCTTGTGCATGAGTTTTCTATGCGGGATCAAGTTTTGGCGTTCATCGCCTCCTCGTAGCTCGGCGGCGGCGCCTCGTACTGGGGTGCGGCAGCGCCATCGCCACCGTTGTCGTGCGCCGGAGGACCGTGTGACGGCCCAGCGACAGTGGCGGGCGCCGCAGAGGAGGGACCACCGGCGGTCGGGGACGTCGCAGCAGAGTTGGCGCCGGGGCTGACCGGAGGCGCCGGCCTCGGCGGCAACGCGGGCGCGACGCCGGCCGCCTGCATCGTGGACTCGGCAGCGGCGTGCGCCAGCAGCTCCGGGTTCGCCCTGCCCGAGTAGACGTCGACGGACGAGAAGGTGAGCGGCAGGAACAGCGCCTGCGGCTGCACGTCGTGCGGCAGCGTCGCGCGCAGGCCCCAGCTCAGCCCGAGCTTGATCTCGAGGCTGAAGGTGCGGCTGATGTTGCACGTCGCAAACGCCGGTGTCATGCCCGCCTGGCCCAGGCCGCCGGGGAGCGTGTCGTTCTCGTACAGGGACGACGGCAGCGTGACCTCGGACCCCACGGGGCCCTCGGCCTCCATGACCGGGACCTTGAGGCCCGACTTGGATACGATGACCCACCTCGACATCTCGACGTTGCTGAGCTCGTTGCACCGCACAGTCGTCGTGCCGACTAGCTCGATCTGCAGGCTCGTCAGGAACACGTGCTCGCCCCGGCTGGGCGCGATCTTCTTGCCCACGATCCTGATCGGCAGCGCCATGCCCATCGTGAGGATGCTGGGGTACGGCAGCCGCGCCGACATCTCCACCGACGGCGCCAGGCCTCTTTGCAGCTGGCCGTTGGCGCCGGGCGTCGTCGTTGTCGTCGCGCTCGCGTCCTCGTCTGCAGATCCCTTTGTGAAGAAGGGGTTGTTGGACGACTTCTCGTCCTTCCTGCCGCCGCCGCCGCCGCCGCCGCCGCCGCCGCCGCCGAAGCCGGACCCAAAAAACCCCTTCTTCTTCTTGTCTCCCGCCTCCCCCGCCGCCGCGGCGCTGGTCGGCGACCGCGGACGAAACGCAAACGGCCTCCTCGCGTACGCCTCCTGGCCCGTCGGCGGCGGCCTCGGCGGCTCGAGCGGCAGGAAGCGGAAGTCGACCTTGTAGCGCCAATTCTCCTTTAGCAGCCCGGGCCGCTGGATCGTGACCTTGACGTAGTACCCGACCTCGGCCTGGCGCTGCAGCCCGCCCAGCGTCGGG
>JASAOQ010001790.1:19145-34080 GCA_031306065.1 Pseudopyricularia cyperi | reverse complement strand
CCCAAAAACCAAAAAAAAAAAAAAAAAAAAAAAAAACCCCAGATAGGAGATTGCAAAAAAAAAACGAAACAAATCGGTACAAGACACCTCCTGTACAGGAACACCAATGCAAACACAATGCAAAGCCGTCATATCCACCGTATTGGGTATTTCCGTTAAGCGTCATAAATTTCTCACTTTTGTTTTAAACGCCCCGCCCATGTGGAAGAAAAAGCAGTCAGCCGTAGAATTAGAATTTTAAGAGAAACACAAGATTTTTCAAAGCCCTATTGACTGGGCGATGTTTGTCAAAAGACATATGTTCAAGAAGATCCATATGGCCAAGCAGCCATTTGAAGAGTAGGTCAGAGTTATCTCATATTGCTGGTGTCGAAGGCAAACTGGTTATTGTTGGGGAAAGCCATGCTTGCGCTGAGCCCGAAAGGATCCCAGTCGATTCCTGTGTCGAGAAGCTGTGTCATAGAAGGATATGCACCACCGGTGTGGGCAGCAGAGTTTGTGTTTGCGGGTGATGGTGCTATTGAGCTATCCATTGGTGTACCCGTTGCTGCAGGGCTAGAAATGTTCAAAGACTGTCTCTCCATACCATAACGAGAGCCAGGGTATGGTCCCGGACCTGACGGTGGATCTGGCGTCTCACAGTCATCCATCATGTTGTCAGCAGCATCGTACTCTTGCTCTGTTTTGCCGATGCTGTCAGTCTCAAGAGTTCCCCACTCGAATCGCATAGTCACGATTACAGCGGAGTGTACAGTAACTGTTTTGCTTACCAAGTTGATCGATGTGGTTTTGAAATGCAGGGGGCGGATAGAAGGGCGCAGATGAAGAGGCTCCAGCTGCTGCTGCCGCGCGCATGGCGTGAGAGCGCTGAGGTGTTGGCTGCATCTGTGGTTGCATTGGTCTTGGGGGCCCGGCAGGTTGTAGACTATGTGCGGTTGCTGTCGGCGGCTGCGTTTTGATAGGGCCCGGATGCATGCCTGGGCGAGGTGCCCCATGGTGATGCTCAGAGGCAGAACCAGCCGGCGAGGCGGCAAACATGGGGTTCGTGTTTGTCGGAGATCCCGAATGCGATGATGCGCCTTGACGGCTTGCCGGTGACGGCTGGTGCATGATACCAATACCGGGCTCCATCTTTGGGGCAATGCTCGTGTTCGATCTGCGGGAATGGTGACGGTTCAAAATCGAGCGTGACATCGGGGGAGGCGGGACCATGTTTTGAGGCATATGTGCTGGGCCTAGGTTCGGGCTTCCCGTTTTGGCACGCAGCTCAGCTTGAACGTCGATGCCTACAGAAAATGATTTGTTTAGTAAACGCAGTGCACGACGAGGACTGGTGATGCTCCTTACCTTTTTCAAGTAAGATGCGTTCGAGAAGGGAATTCTTGTACCGCAACATGAGACATTCGTCCGCCGCATTGCGATGGGCGGCTTGGAGCTGATGGAGGTTCTGCTCATGTATTTTGATGGCCTCCTCGAGCTGCTTGATGTACTCCGTGCGTCGCTCACGAAAGGCAGCCTGAGCCTGACGGTTGCGCTGCTTCCTCTCCTCCGAGGTCGCATAGATCTGCGACCGTGTTAGCCTTGAACTAAGCTTGCCGTGCATTCCAACCAGCACGGCCTATCATTATCAAGAGGAAAATACTTTGCGGGATAACTCACAGGTTTGCGACCGCCCTTGCGCTTGGGCTGCTGGGTTTCTTGGGGCTCCTGCTGATCGGTGCTGCCCGGGGGATTGTTACTCTCTTGAGTCTGGCGGTCTGCCCCGGGGCTAGAGCCAACCGTCTCGGGAGTGTCCTCCTTGACGGGATCGTTTCGATCGATGGACATCTTGTCTGCCATACCTGTACGCCACAGTAGGGTATTCGCCAGATATGGGAATCCTTAACAGACAGGCAAATAGTAGTCGTAGGGCAGGGATTGCTCGTCGACAGAATTGGCGTTGCAGGGGAAAAAGAGTCTAAGTGCCAGTTACCTGCCACTTAATCGCTGATGGAACGGCATCCAGAAATTGAGAGGATGCAGTTCCTTTCAGTTGAAATTGGGTGGTTGGTAATAACTTTTCCCAGGCTGTTGGGGCTGGATCCGAAGCCGAATAAAAAAAGAGAGAAAAAAGGAGTGAGGAAGAGAAACCCGGAACCGGAAGTTGCTACCGGCGCGGCAGGTAGTGGTTGCGGCGGGCACCGGGGGCAGCCGAAATACGACGGCCCGGGTGGGCAACGGCGTCCGTGAGAGACGACAAAATAAGGCGCAATGGATGACGCAAGATCAGATCAAATCGGATCAGACCAGACCAGACCGGAGCCGTCTAGGCGCGCGGCAACGGGTTCCAGGCCTGATGCTGGGCTGGGCTGGGCTGGAGCTATTGCCCGGGGGTGTATGCGCAACAAAAAAAAAAAAAAAAAAAAAAGGGCGACGGTATGCGATGCGATACCGATACGGGAATCAGTGGCGGTGGTTGGTCGATTGGCAGGCGCTCGGGCAATAGGGCGGGCAAGGTAAGGTTGAGATCCGAGAGATAAGAAATCAAAGATTTGCTTGGATGGCAGGGGTTTGATCCAGAATGGCAGTTGGTGGTGGTGCTGGGTTGGTTTCGATGTGTGTCTGTCTGTTTGGTTTGTCCAAAGGTTGAGATAAGAGAAATAGCGATGACAGGTTCGGGTGGGAAAGCTGCAGAGGGGTTGAGGTGTAATTTTTATGTAAAAGAAAGATGGAGGAAAGAGAAGGGGTGGTGTCAGCTGCTTGAGATCAATTCCAATCAAGATCACATCAAATCAAATCAGAGCAAAACAGGAACAGAACCGGAGCTGGTAGGCGGCCCCGAGACATAAAGACAAAAAGGCCCGCAGCCCGCCAGCCATCCAGCTCCTCCTCCTCCTCCTCCTCTGGGCTTCTCTTCCTCAGCCGCCCATGCAACACAACACACCACACCACCAGTGCTAGGGCTTTCCCCCCTCCACTAGACCGAGCCAAGCGAGCTGGGGGACCCTGCTTCAATCAGCGAGCGGATGAGTGGGAAGAGCCCAGCCCAGGACCACTCTCGTCCGAATAGCGGAGCAGCTCGAGATTTTTTTCTCCCCCTGTTGCTCCAACTTCTTTGGGGTCGTCGGAGGCGGCGTTTGCAGAGCGAGGGATGGAGGGACGCCACGTCGCAGTGCGAGGGAACGACAGCCCCGAGCTATGAGCAACCTGCTGACCACGAGCAGCAGAGAGGAGAGGGTGGTGACCAGCAGCGACAGCAGTCCAGCGAGCACTTTGTACGAGTAGTGGCCCGGTAAAGCCGCGATGAGCCCGGTTAGTGAGTGGTTGCAGTTTGCAGTCTGGGAACTGCTCAAGTTTTCAGTTGCTGCAGAAATTGGTTTCCGTCGGGGTCTTTGGGTGGGTAAAATTCATTTGTTGGGTTGGAGTCGTCCGCTGGGTCAGGACCTTTGGCTAGAAGAGGTTTGACAAAAGCAAAGCAATTTAATACCTGCCCGTCTCGAACCATATATCGACGAACAAGGCTCGAGAAAATTTCTCTTGATTCCTCTTTGCCTCCTTTCTCTAACCCCCAAGGCAACGCGGCAACTCCGGTCGTTATGTACCTAGGTAGTTATGGGATAATTATCACGGGCACCGCTCTCGCCGCCTAGACTCCATACTACCTACCTACGTAGGTACCAAAGGTACATTAGGCTGGCCCGACCCGCCCGACATCCACATCGAGAGACGGTCACGACGCTTTGCGTTTTAACACGGTATTTATTCAGCGTTTTCGCCTGCGTTTTCGACTGCGTTTATACCCAAGATGGGACATTACCTCCCATCCATGGCTCGTTCTTCTTGCCAAGACATTTTCGCTTCCAAGTCGGGCGTGACCGTTGTTTTGCAAAAGGTGTTACATTTATATTTTGTATTAGCGTCGGGATTTGATGTCATCCGGGGACTGTCATTGACGGCGGATTACACCCATGATCCCATTTCTCTACACTGGCCCGAGACTTCTGACCTCGAGCTACCTAAGGTACCTTATACACATAAATTCAGGACAACTCATCTAGTCTAGCTGTAATTTTGGGTATGGGCGATCTCATTCCCAACTATAATACTTACTGCAGTACGTACCTACCTACCTTGACGAGGTATGCAATGTGCTAATATGCAAAATGCATTGCCGACCACCCGCTTAGCCAGCTTCCTTCGTCGAGCCTTGGCCCCGGTGTCGGAGCAGAGAAGAGTTGTCAGGGCCTGGGCTGGGATGCGGTGTTCATCCACCCTTGCCATATATCTTTGCGTACACTTCTGTTTTTCTCCAAGTCTGGCCGCCAAACATTTAATCACCTGAGCATCCTCTCCGGGCTGGGGTGGCTTGCGAAAATCGGGGAAAAAAGAAGAGATAATAATGAGAGAGAAGATGGGGAGCGAAGGGAGCGAGCCAACCTGATTGTCACCCTGATAATATTAACTGATAGCGGTCTGGCTGGTTCCAGGTTCGGTGTGGCGCCACCACCAACGGCCATTCATGCCATTGCGTTCTGCGTTGCCCTTTCCTCTACATCGACATGGCGTTTTACATATCCTCTTTTTACTCTTGCTGCAACACATAACAGAGCAGCGTGGTTTGAACACGGAACGATCGAGCAACTGTTTACAAAGCACAAAGGATGTTACAGTTCCCAGGAAAGCATATTCCATTGTTGTAGCGCAGTAACCTGTCCCTCCGACGGGAAAGGCGAAAAATGACAACAACGGAAACTATCGACACGCGAGGTGACCGTCTTCTAAAACGCGGGCGCAGAGGAGCGACGTACGGCGGCCAGGGCGGCAGCAAAAGGTCCAAAAGATGTGGATCACTTGACCAAGGAACAAACTGTAAGATATGGACGCTGCAATAGTGGTCCTACTTCGTACATAGTCGTCGTATGCACAATGTAGTGTGCTTCTCCGCGGAGATCTTCACACCAAAGGTACCCAGAGTGCCTCACGGAATTTTTCATCCATTAATGGTACCGCTGGCTGGCTTTTGCTTGGCAGGCAATCCCCATCACTTGCGACGCACAAAACAGGGCTGCAAACACTGCCACCCTCACGATGCACATCTACCTGGCCCCGGGACTGAGGGACGCTGGGCGGACGGTAGCGGTGATCAACATAACGCCACAAGTGGCAGCTTATACTTGGCTAGTTGCGAGTTGCTAGGTAGTATGTTGGGGAACCACAACCTCGGGAAAGGGGTATTGGAAGCTCGTGTGGCCACTTGTTGGCGATGGCGTTCGCATATACTCGGGATGGGTATCTACCCATAGGTATATAAGTAGGCGTACGAGTACCAGGTATCAACTCCGGAATCGCATCATATTAGCGGGAGGCAAAAAAGCCTCTATCCGCTGCGTGAGGTTGGCGGAGGTTGGATATATTAGAGGAAACAGTAAGAGTCCACGCCCCAAATCAGACTCTTTCAAACTGCATAAGACACGAATTCTTGCGACACAAAGTGTGGCCCGCAATCAACGTAGCAAACAGAATGCCTTACGTCGTAATTACTTGGTATTTTACGCGGTAATGTATCAGTTTGTTTATCTACTTTGTGACAGAATGTGGCCCAGAGGACACACCAAATACAATAATCGGTGTGGTGTTGTGGTTTTCAACAGACCAATAACACACCGCATCAAAACGCCACAAGTGGGCTGACACGGCACTTCCTTGAAGCTTTGGCCACTCGCAAGCTCGCGTTGGCCCGCATGGACCGAAATGTTTGTTTACTTTCCAAATCCCAAAAACCCCCCCGCCCATGTTTACATGGAACACCACCTTCCATACCATACCCTGACATCATCCACGTTCTTCTCCATTTTTGACCACCGCCCCCAATCCTCCTTAGCCTGGAGAGTCCAATACCTAGTAGACCGCCGGAGTCTGCTTCTTTCAGACATCGGAGATTACTCCACCCCCATATTGGCCAGAGAAGCCATCATCACGATATCATCGAATAATGGCGCGTGTCCGTCGCTCAACGCGCCTAGCGGCAAACGTTGCCACCGAGGTCAGTTGACGACGGAGGACCGCGAGGCTCGGCGGCGGCATTTTGCGGCTTCGCGCGACCGTCGTGCAGGCGAATTCACACACGGTCGCGAAACAATCTTGTCGACGACATAATACTGACATATTTTGAATAGGATGCTAACCATCCGCCGTCTCAAAACCACGATCTCACATCTGTGGCCGAGTCCGAAGAGACCAGCCCTGTCGCACAGACGCCAGCAAAGAAAAGCAAGCTGCCCAAGAGCAGCAAGTCTGCGAAGAGCAAGTTTGCCAAAGGCAAGAATGCCAAAAGCCAGCCCGCCGAGAGCAGTCCGTCTCGTGCTCATGATGTGACTGTTGACGAGGCCCTTGTGGCCTCATCACCCTTCCCGCGAACTCCGGCTTCGTCTGCAATCAAGCCACCAGCCACCGAGATGCACCCCGAACACTACCACATTTCGACCGCGGCGCCATCGTCCGCCCTACACCTTGGCTTCTCCGATATCAACACTTCCGGACCCTTGAACTCGTCCCCGACCGTGGAGCTGACCCAGAGGGCAGCGGCGGCCCCTTCGCGCAGGACTAGCATGGTACCGTCGGCGCCATTCACTTTTCATCTTGACAACCCCGGCGCCGCGGCTGGTGGCCTCAGCGAACGCACCAAGGCACTTCTAGACGATATTCGCGGCGATAGTGAGCAGATTGCGGCAGGCCTGAGAGCTAAGCGCGACAAGGAGAAGGCCGAGGAGGCAAACGGACGCAAGATTGCCGCGGCGAAGGGCAAACGTGGCCGGTTCAGTGACGTGCACTGGCGGGAACTGCAGAAGATGGATTCGATCGTCAACCACCCCAGTGTCCAGCGCTACAAGGCAATGAACAACAGCAGCACCAGTATCGCAGCAGAACCATCGCAATTGACCAAGGGTCTCAAGAGAACGCAGTCCAAAGCAAACCTGAACGAGCCAGAACCTCGACGTGCCCCCGTCGCTGCGGAGTCATCGCGACGAGCTCCTGCAAAGTTTTCAATCTCGCCCGCCAAGAGAACGGGCGGTCTTTTTGGGAATCAAAACGACGATGCTCCGCCCTCCGCAGCCAAGCGGGCTAGACAGCGCATCGAGGATGACGCGTCCACCAGCCGTCCGGTGTCGAGGGATGCCAGCAGCATCCCACGCCCTACGACTGCCGGCAAGGAAGCCGCAGGCCCTTCGCGATCCCATACCGCGGTCCCGGGGCTGATGACTCCTACCAAGTCATCTTTGGCTCGCTCCACCGTCTCTGTAGTAAAGCCTCGCCCCGGCGGCTCCGTTGCTGGCCCTGCACCTCCTGGACGCCTCAGGACCACAGCAAGCACTAGCAGTTTGAGAACTGCCTCCAAGATTGCGGTACCTGTCCGTTCGCCCAGCAGATTTGATAGAATCAAGTCGATGATCAGAGGTGGCCCAAGAGAGGATGCTCCCAAGTCCGGTAGCGCACTGCCGGTTCCCACACCCGCAGGTGTTAAAACGCCTTCCGTACCCAGCCTTGACAAGCCATTACCTCCAGTGCCGGCAACAACCCCTTCACGCAAGCTCGTAAAACGCGTTGTTTTCACTCCTGATTCCAAGAAGCCCATCGCTTTTCTTGGCAACCAGCGCACTCCCTCCCCACTAAAGTCAATTTTGAAGTCCGGCCTACCGCGGTCGGCAACGATGGCCAAGTCACCCGAGATCCACTACCCGAGCTTGGACGCTGTCATGGACGAAGGCGAAGACGGCAGCGATTCGCCTGCAGTGCAGTATCCAGAGCTCCAGGCGCTTACAGATGGACCTCCCGAGGCTGTCGCCGGCTCGGGTTCTGACGAGGTTGTTCCAAACGTTCCTGGGACCTTTACATTCAGGAGTGACCACACCATCGAGTTTGGCGAAGCCCCATCTGTCGGCTTCGGTGGTACGCTCGGCCAGTCCAGTGTGAGGCACGTCAGAAAGTCTGTCATGCCGATGTCTGGAAGCTTCCCCGATTCAGTGTCAGAATTGACCCGCGGAGGCAGTGTTGGGCCGGGCCAGCGCGACAACCAAGAGAACCGTAACCCCTCGGAGTTCATTCCTGCCGTCAAGCATGGACTTGATAACAAGAAGCGCCATCGTGCGGGCTCGGATGACGAAGACGAGGTTCCTCAGGAACGTGCGGCGAAGAGGGCGCGTCAGGTTGAGGACGGCGAGGCTCTCTTTGCACCGAGGCCCGTCGCCACTGGCTCTGCTAGCGTGCCTTCAAAGGCCCGCAGACAGCTTCCGCAGACGATGTTGTTCAGCTCGCCCAAGAAGCCTTCCGAGATTCCCGGGGTTTCTGCCAAGACGCCATCCCCGGTCAAGAGGTCGGGCATAAGCCTGAGCCGCCTCAGCATGCTTGCTCGACCGAAGATGCGGAAGTGAAGTTACTCTCGCTCAGATTTGATGCTGCGAGGTATACCACGAGATCCTCTGTCCACTGACGACTGCAAGGCTTATGCAAGTTTGTGAATTTGGCCTTTCACTGCAGCTTTTCAATGCAGCACTCAGAGGTCACAAGCCTCTTACCTTGAACACGGACAGGGTTGGGCAGATTGTCCTTGCATCTAATTTTTAAATTTTGTAATTACTTAGGTCTTGTTATATGGTTGGCTTAGGGAGTCGATACAGGCCATTGGTTAGAGTTCTGCTACCGAGTGGTAGTGTGTACTCTGGACCTATCGGCGAGCTCCCGCAAGGGCGTCTGGGTTTGGCCTGCTCTTCTTTGCATTTTTGTTCTCCGAGATGAGACATAGGCTGGGTGGGACATGGAGTTTGATAGCAAAAGCGGGAAGGCCACAAACGTTGTCCATAACGCACAGGACAGATACTGTCGGAAGAGGATACCGAGGTTGTTTATGTTCACATGGTTGGCGGCGGAGATCTTGGATCGTGGTTCCGACCCGAATCACTTGCTGAATCTCGTTGACTGGCTTCCTGTCTTGATGCTGGTTTGTTTCCAGAGAGTGATCTCTTTCACAGGTGTCCTTGAGAAGCCTGGTGTATTTTTCTTGCAATTATGGTCATCTGTACAGTATTATCAGGGTCGGTTGGGTCGGTCGAGGAAAATAACACGCACGCATCAAATGCACAATCTTCTTACAACCACGTTCCTTCCTGGTTTGTCTGCATAGGAGGATGGAGCTACTTCTTTTGATCCCCTGACTTGCAGATGCTACGTAGGTAGGCAGGCATGAAAATGATGCCCCGTATGGAAGGCACCAGGCATTCCAAACTGGCCATTCCATCGGGATGCGTTGTTTTTTGTATGTGCCAGTCATGTTCATCAGCTGCGTTGCCTACCTTGCCTTGGTTTGTTCGCTGCCATTCATAATAGCATCCCTCCCTATAAACAAAAACTCACCAGTTTGCCAACCCCGAAAAAGTATATATAAACCCAGACTCCATGATCAAGAATTAGATAACCCGCCACACGGTCACGCATGCCACAAAGTCAAGCTCATCCCGCCCCTAAAGCCGAACAAAAGTGCCCAAATGTGGCCGGCATCCCGGCGCCCACTCTTCCCGGCCGCAGCATCGGAGCCCTCCATACCAACCTACGGAGGAAGCCCCACAAACGGTGACGACGACGACAGCGAAAAACGCCGCCGGCACCGCTACAGGCCCGCGTTCACGTGCAGCTTCTGCCATAGGACATATTGCTCCCGTGCGCATATCGTCGGCGAGTCGGCCCGTCTGACGTGCGGACCCTGCTACAAGACCCTGGTCGACCTGGCCGTTTGCTGGAGGTGCGGCGGCCTGGTGTACAGAGGGGACGCGTGCGTCAGTTTGGGGTGGTGCTTCTGGCACCGGGTCTGCTTTGGTTGTCTGTTCTGCGGGGGCAAGACGAGGGGAGGAGTTGAGACTAGGGCGGACGAGGGATGGTGTGGAGATGAGGCTGGGCAGGAGGAGGAGGAGGAACCGGGGAGGGGGACGGGCGCGGCGGTCGAGCTGGATGAGATCCCGATCTGTGAGCATTGTCTTTTGCATATTGATGCCGACGGGGCTGATGGGGGTGCCATCGCTAGGCTTGCGCTCGAGTCTGTCCAGCAAAGGGAAGGGGGACTGAGCCGCCACAGACTTGAGAGGATGATGGCTGTTGCGCAACCGCATCACGCTACGCTGCCTGAAACCGTGTTAGAGGTATGCAAATATAGATGTTGTGAAGTGAGAAGCTGTGCTGCCTCTGGAGTGCCCTTGATAACGTATACTGACATTCGGCGCATTTATTCACCCAGTCCCGGAGACAGCCAAATGTGCGGTTCGAAGTTTCGGCTCGTGACCGTACGCAGTCGGATAGGGCTACTGGCACGACTACCTTTGGCAGATTACTTACCGACCCGTCGCCAACAGCCATTTATGTTTCCCTCTCGGACCCTATCAACGGTCCCAGCTTCAAGCCAAGCCCCACGAAGCCTATGCCACTTCAGATGCAGCCGTTTACCCCATCGGCTGAAAGGATGCACAGCGAAAGCAGAGACAGGGCTCGAAATCATAAGCCCAAACCTGCCACGTCTTCACCAAGGCCTTGGAATGCAAAGTTGGAACTCCAGCCGAAAGTAGACTACTTCCACTCAAGGGCATCACACAGAGACGAGAAACTCCAAAGCACAAGGCAGGAAGGCTCAACAGGCACAGTGAAGGCCTCCTCGTATGTCGCACCATCACCATTGCCCGCTGCAGCCCCGACAAGACCTCCGAACCGGCGGCACCGGTATTCCTACGTCAGCAACGAGCCTACCTTGCGGCCTTCGCTAACCGACAAAAGCGGCCGGCTTGTCCAGCGACGGCATGTCTCCTTCCAAAGCACTCCGGCTAGCCAGGACCGCCCGTCGCCGCTACACCAGGCGGATAGCCCTCCATATCCCAAGCCCTTGGAGATCGTCGAGGCAGCTGGGAAGCAGGTGTCGCCGTCGTCTGAGCATACTGCAGAGCTCGCGCCCACGGCCAGCCGTGTTATACGACTGACCAGGACCAGAGTCACCCGCACACCGCGAGATCACGGGGCCGTTGAACTCGGTGCCAGAACGCAAGCTAGACCCAGGCATAAACAACATGACCGCACTCGCATCCCTACCGCCTTGGAGTCGTCCGAATTTCTTGGTCGGTACAAGCTGCAGAACAAGGCTCACACCGTCGTCTCGGTCCAGGATTCGACGGCGGTGCGGCAGCATGTCACAAGTCGGGATCTGGACCACGATACAACCTGATTCGGATGGTGGCAGCCATGGTGGAAGCGAGTGGCAAGCGAAAACCTGGGCTGTAGGATTGAGAATCACGCACCAGATGCAAAACAGTCCTAGTGAGCAGAGTATCTTTATTTTTTCTATCGCTTGTATAAACATATTATGCATCGCGCGAATCTCAAGTAGTTGCTCCAGCGCGCGCGAATGTCCACCGTGTACAAACATGCGTTCGAGTAAATAGTGGTCATGGCAGACGTACAGCCAGGTGTATATGTCCTTGTAGGCGTACATCAAGACCACGGCCTCGAGGAGGTGGATCACGAGGCAGAGGCTATGGCTTTCTCCGGCACCTGTTCAGGGGCCTGTTCAGGGGCGATTTCCGTAGCCAGATCATGAACGACGGCACCATTATTACCATCATTCTTCACGTCAATGGTCTCGTACATCTGCTCTAGCGCAGGCAGGAACTCGAGCGCCTCGGTGAACTCGCCGAGCCTAACCCTCATGTGGTCAAAGGCGAGTAGGACGATGGTTTCGTCGTCGTGGTTCCGCTTCGCAATGTCCACGGGGATGTTCGCGTAGCGCTGTGAGAAGTGCGTCATCAGCACCCTGCGCGCCTTCATGGCCTTGGCCACCTCAAGGGCCTCGGCCATAGTGCTGTGCCTCTTGGCGATGGCGTCCCCCCTCTTTTCGTTCCCAAAGGTCGCCTCGTGGATGAGGAGCGTGGCACCCTTGCCAATGGCGGCAAAGTCCTCCGAGGGCCGGCAGTCGCCCGAGTAGGCCACCTTGAAGCCGGTCCCCTCCCAGGTGAAGACGGTCGCGAACGAGTCAAAGCAGTGCTGGACTTTGACGGCGTCGATACGCGAGAGGCCACCGAGGGCGGCCTGCTCGGCCGGCGTGAACAGTATGGGCTCCGCGAGCTTGGAGTCGTGGGACCTCTTGATGCTGATCAGGTTCACGCGGCTATTGACTTGCTCAACGCTTTCGTACTCTTGGATGTAGTGCACCAGATCCCAGGGGCCGACCACGGTCAGGACCGGAGGCTCGCCTGTCGACGTGGACGAGTCGACGGAGGTGACAGCGTGCCACGCCTTGATGAGCCTGACTGTGCCGAGGTGGTGGTCTGCGTGGGGGTGACTCAGCCAGATGGTGCGTACATCGCGCAGCACCTCATCGGCGGCCTCGTAGCCGTAGTGACGACGGAGCTGGGAGAGCGTGCTCTCGCCGCAGTCGAAAAGATAGCTGCCGGAACCCGGGACGCGCACGAGGGTGGCGGATACGTTCCGGTGATCGGACGGCATGGACGAGCCGGTCCCCAGAGCGATGATCTCGGCGTCGGGGCAGGGGAGACCGTCGTTGTCGGCCTTGACGCGAGCCTTGAAGGACGGGTGCTCAACCATATCGAGAGCCTGGTCGACAAGTTGCTTGACTTTGGAATTGGGTTGGAGGCATTGCGATGCTGTGTTCATCGGTTGCCGCTCCATGTCGTCGTGAAAGATAGACTTGGGGGCCAGCTCCAGTCTCGCCTCGGCCTTGGCGGGCACAAAATTTCTAGAAGCCAGGCGAGAGATGGGGCTCGCGTTGCTAAAGACGGGCAGGGGGAAGCGCTTGCTGTCTATGTAGTTGTGGCTGATGATGCTCCTGGTGGACTGCTCGAACCCGATGTGGTTTGGGCAGACATCTATCGCTGAGACAGTGTGTCTAAGGCTTGAGTGCTTCTTCATAAAGGCCACAATCCTCGCGTCTTTGGCCAGGCCCGGACCGAGCGTCCAGTACATGCCTAAAATGTTTCTCATGATCTCTTCATTTTCCCACTCTGGCCTGGACAGCAGTGAATCAACGTACTCGGTCGAGGGAACGTCGATGACGGCAAAGCCCTTGCCGGGGATGGGCGTGTCCATGACCATGTCCGGCGTGACCAAGACACCCGAGGGCGTGGTTACCGACTGGCCCATACACAGCAGTTTGTTATCCCACCTGGGCACCCCGAGCCTCTCGGCGGCGTTGCTGTTGAACTTGCCGCGGCGCTCCTGTATCTTGACCAGGTAACACATCGATGTTTGGGACGGGCATGTCTTGGGGAGACTTTTAATCTTGCTTGCGGGCCAGGGCCTCCTGACGAGAACGGGTATATCCGGGACGGGCTCTGCCGAGGCTCCAGGCATCGGGCCTTCGTATTTTTCGATGTTGCCGTCTTTGCGCACGAAGACAGTGGACAGCAAATCAACTTCGGGAAGCCTCTTCTCAACAAGGCCGTCCAACCTCCAGTCGGACTCGAACATGCTCAAGAGCACGGACTGAACGAGCTTCTGTTCGACCTCTCCGAGGACCCCGGGCTCATCGCTGTCATCACTGACCTTGACACGCTTCCTGCCGCCGGGGGAATGGGTTGTGTTGGCGGATAATGGCACGTGCCACACACGGATGTTCTCGTCCTCCCAGTCGTGTTCAGAGCTGCTGGGATCGTCCAGCCTCGGATCTGTGACGATCTCGTTTATCTCGAGGGGGAGGGTCTGACGCATGATGAAGCGACGGCCGAGGGCGAGCAAGTAGGGCAGGTTCCTGCCTCCATGCAGGCGCAGCCTGTGCCCCTGCGAGGCCGTCGTCCTGGACTTGGGATTCTTGGCGGCGGCCGCAAAGGAGGCGGCCTTGACATGGGCCAGGGTGAGGATCATGCCCATAAGCCCGCCGCACGTGTCGGCGCCGACGGGCCCCGTGACCATGATCTCCTCGAGCTTGACGATGGGCCGGTCGTTCAGGATGCGCTGCGTGCCCTCGGGGACCCGGCCGAAGAGGTAGCGGCGGCTGTCCAAATGCAGCCATATGGCGGACCCGGGGGTGTCGGCGGTCGGGGCCCACACCATGTCGGCGTGGGAGAACATGTTGGGTGTGCCGTGCGGCTTGCGCGTGCTGCGGGTGATTCTTGAGTTGACGCGCGCAATGACCAGCCAAGAGGGCTGTGAATGGATGTCGAGGTTACAGCTGTAGCCGTAGGAGTCCTGGAAGGGTGCGAAGGTGACTGACGCTTGGCCGTGAAGGCGGCGGAGGGTTGATTCGGAGCTCGAGATTGGTGAGCGCAGACGAAATGCGGACCGCTGCTGTTGCCTGTAGATGGCCGATTTTGGGGCGGCGACAAGCAGAGGACAGGATGCATGTGTTGCCCTGGACGCGATGTTTTGCGCGGTGTTCATTAAGCTGGCGAAGGCAGCGTAGGACTGCCGAACACCAGTGTCGACAAATCTTTGAGGGCGAGTATGTACATCACATATGCATCTCTGTGTGGTGACTCTTTTGGTTTGCTGCGGTCCCGCCAATCATGTACATGTGTTGGACGAATTTGGTTTCGAGGGACAAAAAAAAAAAAAGGACCCTGACTTTTCGTCAAGTGTGGATACTATGGCGATGGACCAACGTCCAATCATCATCAGCTAACAATTTGCCCCCCCGGCCTTCCTCCTCCGACATCACTCTCCCTCCACCACGCTTCAGTCCTCGATATCGTGCCCTTTCGCGGAAAATTATAGAGAGCCTCACTTCATGATCGTGCGGACAGGATGCAACTCCTGGCGCTCCAATCAATCGCCCTCTCGATCTTGCCGAGGACGACTGTGGAGTTTGGGCGCGCCGATGCTAAAAAGATACTGGAAATACCTCGTCAATCGTCGCCAGCCCAAACCGCTCTCTGTTGCTTCATGCACATGACGTTATATTATTATGACACCTCTA
>JASAOQ010001790.1:0-19068 GCA_031306065.1 Pseudopyricularia cyperi | reverse complement strand
TCTTTTTTTTTTTTTTTTTTTTTTTTGGCTCAGCATGTCTGGCGTATTGTTCTCAACTCATCACCTTCCCAGGTGGGATATACGACTAGGAATGCCACATATGGCTCGGTATAATATTCCACCTGGATCAGATGCACCCTGAGCCATACAGGATGGCGTATAGGCTGCCCTTGTGGCCCGAATTTGAACGCAACGATCATCTAGAATTGCTCTTTTGCGCCCTCTTTTGTTGATGATGTTTCCGTTCAAAGGCTCCATTGTCATCCTCAGCCTGCTGCCGCCGGTCGTGCTCGCGCAGAGAAACGACACTTTGGTCCTTGGCAACGGCCGCATATGTCTCAACACCAAGAACTTCAATGCGCAACTCGTTCGTGACGCCCATGCGCTTGCTTCTCTCAGGTCAGTGGACGGCGAATTTAACTTTTTCCCGTTCGACTACATTGGAAGGAAAGCCAGGGATGGCCAGTACCACTGGGTGGATGTCACCTTTAGGTACAGAGCCGAGGGCTCCACGGACCGGATAGAAAGGGACTCTGCGGCGGAGCGTCACCCCATCTTCAGCGTAGTGCCGTCGCAGGACTTTCTCGTCTCGTCAAATCTCGCCCCGACGCTGCCCGATGGACCGCTGAACATGACCAGGCAGTGGCTGAACGTGGATGGCGTTCTCGGGCTGCACTTCACCATCCAGAACTCGGCAGCGTCCAAGATATAGTTGGGGAGCCTAGGCTTCCCCGCAGATTTCAACAGCATCTTCACCGATTGCCACGCCGCCGATATGCAGCGCCTCTGCTCGCTGTCGGAGCCCTACACAGGCATGGACGCCGGGTCAGATTCGCGTAGGCCCTGTCAGCGGCAGCGGGCCTGCGCTCGGGGTCACGGCCCTGGGCGCCATCCCCATGGAGGCGTACCGCAACCTTCGCGAGCCCGGCTACGAAGGCATATGGTACGGTAACCAGACGTTTGAGGGCTTCTACGTGTGGCAAACCCTCTCCGAGGTTTGGGCGGAGAAAGAGTGGCGCAACGTGAAGCCTTGGAACCCCGCGTCCTCCCAAGTTCTCGGTCCCGGGGAGTCTGTGCACTTTGATCTACGTTTCTCTGTCGCAAATGAGGGCGTGAGGGGACTCGATGTCGCCGCCAGGGCAGCCGGGATCCCGACTGCAGTAGGAATTCCCGGCTTCATCGTGCCGGCGGGAACCGGCGCAGCTGTTTCTCAACGCGGACGCCGAGGTCCTCTCCTTTACTTCAGACCCGGCCGGTGCACTCCAACCAAGCCAGGTCTCGTAAAAAACAACAAGGTAATCCCATTGGCCACGGCCTGGGGCCGGGTGCGCCTGGACGTGCACTATCCGCAGGGTTTTTGTTGGGCCTCTGGGTTTGATGATATCGGTTGACGCGGCGATTATCCGCGAATTTAGCCATGTCTCGGGCTCGCAGAAGGTCTCGTTGGCCCTAGATCCACCCGAATGGGTTCCAAGAACAGCGAGCGCTGTAGTCTGGGTCGAACCGCTCGAGGGCTCGACGTTCAGGGTCACAACTGCAGGGATTACGGAGGCCCGTGGTGGCTGGCAGGTGCCGTTAGCGGTAGGCAGTGTGACCATTGAGGTTGGGCCGGCTTTATATAGATTCGACGAACAAATGGCACGAACTCCTTCCCACCCCCCACTCCCCCATGGAGGCTATCTTCTATATTAGTTCCGGTAAAGTAGGGTAGATCTACAAAAAATCAGTCACGGCACAGATTCCTGAACCGTCCACAGATCGTCCCCATACTTGACCGCTTGTCCCGCCTCCAACGTCGCCGCCTGGCGTATGGTCTCGAGGCATGGCAGAGCCAACTCGCCGATTTTGACGACAATGCTCCACCCCTGACCCTCCCGCCACTCCCACCTCTGAGCAGATATTTCCTCCCCGACAGCGACCAAACCTTGACAGTACTGCCCAAGGAGGACGACGTTGCCGCGCGCTCGGCGGGCCTCGTCCTCCATCCGCAGCACGACGCACCGGGCGCCGCCGCCGCCACCTAGCAGAGAGGCCCGGCCGTCCTCGCCCAGAATCCCAGGGACGGGCTCCGGGTCGTCCCACAGCTCCTCGTAGGGCGCCTCGATGCCCGTGGCGGGGTTGACCATGCGCCCCTTCTCCAGCGTGGTGCCGTCCGGCTGCGGATACATGTCCCCTTCGTCCGCGATAGGGGTCGCGTCGGGTGGCAGCAAAACCGCTCGCGAATCGATCCAGTGCGTCCAACACGAGTGCGCGATGTCCTCGCCGCCGCCGTCGTCCCGGCGAGTCCACGACTCCGATGTGCCCGCAATGGCCCAGTCCAGGCGCGAGGCGGGCAGAGGGAGGGGATAACGATTGCCATAGCCGGCCTCTGGCAGCGGAAGTAGCACCCTCAGGTCTACGAAACGTCGGCCCGGCGAGGTCAGGACTATGGTCGAGGTTGGCTCCTCTGCGGGCGCCGGGGGCCAGCGGATGTATTTTCTGATGGAGATGCCCATGCCGGGTTCGGGCTTGAGTGGCGCAATGACGGTGGATCAATGGGAGTAATTAAAGAAAGGGGCGGAAGGGAATGAGTGAGTGCGGCTCCTAGTGCTGGTGCGAGCAACTGGAGCCTGGAGGTGTGGGGTGCCTAGCGCCTATGTTCTCAACCTCAACTGTTCAGCCTGGACCCCCCTGTGACCACCAAAACGGATGGTTGTCAACGAAAGTTGAACGGCCATAGGGCCCCCGTCATGTAACCCTGCGACAGAGCCAAATTTTTACTAGGACTAGGTCACCGCCGAAAACCTACGATACAACGACGTTGCTCTCTTTATGATCAGGAACTGCCTCAACTCGTAGGCTTCCGCCCAACCCGCCAGGCCACACAGTTCCGCGACAAAAGCACAAAAAAAAAAAAAAAGAAGTCAGTTTCCGAATCGTCAAGATGGCATTGTGCCCGCTGCCTCTGGAGATTTGGTGGCTGGTCTTCGACGAATTCGCGACAAGGTTTCCGCCAGACCTAAAATCGCTGTTCAACTGCGCCCTTGTCAACAGAACCATGGCCAAGACTGCTCTACCTCTATTATGGAAGTATGTAATTAAGCAAGAAAATTTGAGGAAAGAAACCAAACAGGATCGGCAGTCGCATTGCGGGCCCAAGATTCTCATCTAAAAGACCTGCTAACACAGTCGAATCACACCGAGAAAGGCTCCATAGTCATACATTTTGCTACCCAGTAGTGGATGACGGAAGACAAGCTACCCAAGTCACCTTATGGCGCTCCTTGATCCTTTCCAGCATCGGCAAGACGGCCTTTCCGTATTCACTTTGGATTGAAGCCCCGAACCTGAGAAAACTGCTTAAAAGGCTTATATCGTTCAACGAAGGTTGGCCGGGCCGGGAGTTCATGTTCAAGGGCGACATGTCCGAGTTCGAGCTCGTCATGTATGCGGATTTGGACTTGACGGCGGACTTGCGATTTCCGCTAGGCCTGGACTGTGAAGCCATCGTTTTCAAAGTCGCCGACGTGTTCACGTCATTCGTCAAGGCTGCAGTCGACCGCGGCGACAAGGTCGCCCTGGCAGGATTCGGAGGCGGCCCTCTACCCGCCAACGTCCTGGCCGGCTGGGTTTCTCGACTGCCTTGCCTGCGGTACCTGAATATAAATGGCCCTAATCCGGTCAACCGCCAGCTGGGCGCCGCTATCCGACGCCACTGCCCTTCTTTCGAGGAGCTGCGCGGCGCTGTTTGGATTGAAGGAGAAAGACAAGATGATGACCTGGCCGCGTTCTTGCTGGGACTGGCCCCACAAACCCTGCGGTGCTTCTCTGTCGAATATGGCGGCGTTCTTGGCCGGCAGACGTTTGCCGCCCTCGGTAAGCATTCGCAAAGTCTTAGGACGATCTGGATCCGTGACTTAACACTCACATCACTCCGTTCGCTCTCGTCGCTCCGCGAGTGCACCGCTGTCGAGGAAATCACTCTGATCTATAGCTTGGCGAGTCCCATCAGTGATTCCTGGATAGACCGAGATAAACATTCGTGTCTGCAGGTGGCCGACTGGCTCGGTCAATGCAAGAACCTATCCTCCCTTCGCTTGCGCTCCATCCCAGACGCCTGCTACTTGCTCGCGAGAGCACTACCATCCAAAGATCTGCGCCTGCGCCGCCTTCAGGTCTTATTTCGAAATAGCAAAAATCTATGCGCCGACTTTGCCACCTCTCTGAGAAACCAGGCGTTACTTGAGACTCTCGAGTTGATAGACTTGGACAAAAGCTCCATTGCCCCCCCTGGCGCGTTCGTACAGACCTTCTCGAAATGCCACAACCTAAAGGAACTGATAACCCATCAAGTACGTTTCACAACGGGCCAAATTCGCCAGCTCTGCGAGGGTTTGACATACTTGAAGCACTTTCAATTTTCCGGCGACGGCCATAAGGACAGTATGATGGAAGCCTTAGCGGCTTTCAAGAACCTCGAGGTGCTCGATGTGCTAGGTCGGCCTGGTTTCACCTTCGAAGGGCTTCGATCTTTCGTCTACGGTCTATCCCTGCCTTGGGATAACGTTGCGAAGAGGCCGGGCCGACAGTTACGCGTGATAATTGGCAGCAAGTTCAACACTGGGGTCCCCAGCCGTGGATTAACCAAGGCCGATGAACTAGCTCTGCATAATCTGGTTGCGGAAAAGTTTCAAGGCTCGCTCTCAGTGAAAGTGTACCACTTGGAGGTCGACGCCTGAGGTTGTAGCCTAGTCCTAGGTAGTTTGAGATACCTGTTTATCTCGACTGTGGATCGTGATATCGTGATGCTTCATCGTTAAAGCTCTCCAGGACAACAGTGAATTCTTAGTTTCACCTGTAATTGATCGGGAGTCATATTAAGCCAGCCATTCTATATTGAATGGTTAAAAACACCAGATCGCACCACCATATCATCGGCAAATCTTTGGAAACAGAGAACATCCAGGTGTGTGTATTCATACGACCAGCAAAAGCCCATAGACAGTTGGAAATCAAAATCCGGATCGCTGAACGATCGACTAGACAAGGAGCTGCATCCCTTGTAAAGCACCCCAATTCTCGGGCAGGCCCTTGGCGTGGTATCCGAGTACTTCTTCATCGACCATCTCGGACCTCCCCGTGACCTTGTCCAAAAATATTTTGGACTTAAGCTCCTTGGTTATCGCCTTGACGCCATCGGCAAGACCAAGGTAGTCGGCCAAGAACTTGCCTATATCGGTATTCTCCACATTCCCGCGTATCTTCTCGGCCGCCGGGCCTCCAGAGCTGTACACATTGACGTCGACGGCCGTGTGCCCGTGAGTCGACCACCCAACGTGAGCCCGGAGGCTGATCATTCCGGCAAAGATGACTAGTGCGTTTTGCGGCTCCGCAACCAGGGCGGCAAGCTCAACGTCCTTGGCGTTGGTAATGCCGAGGCCTCCCTGGACCAAAGTCTCGTTGATCCAGTTGCGCAACTTGGTGCGACCTTCTTTGGAGGCGGTAGCATCGGGATTAGCAGAGAGGTGAGCAGCTAGATTTTGTGTCAAACGTTCACAAGAGGCGGTGGCCCGTTTGAGGGCCTCCGGGTACCAATTGTAGACAGGCAAGTGACCTGGCTCTTGAAGCGCAGTACCGAGTCCGCCAGTTTCGTGGTCACTGGTCGCCACCAGGACACCCTCGTCGTCGCTGCGCTCCAGGAAGTCGAGCACGGCCTGGAAGGCGGCGTCGTACTCGAGCACCTCGCGAACTTGAGCGGCCGGGTCGTTGATGTGACCCGCATGATCGATCCTGCTGCCCTCGATCATCAGGAAGAAGCCCTGCTCTGTGTCGGCGGTTGCCTTCTCCAGGGCGCGCAAAGCCGTCTTGGCCATCTCACTCAGGCTGGGATAAATGTCGGACTGGTTGCGGCGATCAATCTCAAAAGGTATATCGGTGGGGGCAAAGAGGCCAAGGGTCGGAAGCTCAACATTGTGGCCGCCCCGAAGCGAATCGAACCCGGCGCGGTCGTCGAAATAGTTCCAGCCATGCTTTTCACGGGCGATCTTGGCGACGTCGACGTCATCGGCACGACAGCTGCCTGCAGTAGTGTTCGGCAAGAAGTGACAGCGGCCACCACCCAGCATCAAGTCAACGACTCGCCCCAGTGGACCCTCGCCAACCTCCTGGACAGCAATCTCGTCGTTCTGGTAGCGGTAATCGACATGGGAGGCGAAGCAGGCAGGCGTCGCGTCGGTGATATCGGTTGTGACTACCAGTCCAGTGGTGTAGCCTGCACGCTTGGCAGCCTCAAGTATGGTGCCGCAGGGGCTGTGGTCAGGCAGCTTCGAGATGGCGCCGTTGTAGCTCTTGAGGCCGCAGGAGAATGCAGTGGCGCCAGCTGCCGAGTCGGTGACCAGGCTATTGGAGGAGCGGGTGCGGCTAGACCCCCAAAAGTGACGGTCCAGGGTCAAAACGTCGTCGATGGGGAGGCCGTGGACGTGCTGGCGGAAGCTACGCGTCAGAGACAACGAGGCCGGGCCCATGCCGTCCGAGACCATGAATATGAGGTTGCGCTTGGCATCGGCGGGAGGGGACGAGCGGTCCGTCTGGCCGCTGTGCTGATACCAGGCAGCAAGGACAATGACGGCGGCGGTGGCGATCAGGGCCCACAGAAAGAGAATCACCTCCCGGAGGCGCGTGTGCCAGAAGCTGCCATACGTTGGTGATGGCGACTGTTCGGGTCGGGTGTCCCGGGTGACGTCTGCATCGTTGGGCCGATCCGAGTCGGCAAGAAGCGGTGTTGTGGATGTTGCGGGAGTCTAGAAACGGTCGAGAGTTGAGATGATGCACGTCAGCTTTTAGGAGCGCGGTATTAAGCTGCAAAGCCGTTGGACGGGGCAGATAATCGAAGGTAGATAATAGGTACCATGGCATTGGAGTAGAGGAGCTGTGCTGCAGGCAGAGGGCAAGCCATTATTCTTCATCCAGACTTACCATATTCGAACAAATTCCAGATTTGTGACTGGCAACTCTACAGACGGAGAAGTTAATTGGATAACTCCCCGTGCAGTGTTGCTCATGGAGAGACGAGAAGAGCGTCAAGGGAGCGAGAAGTCAGTCGGCCCCGTGCTTTGGTGTTTCAATGTCACGGGTACATTGAGCTTACCTTAGCTTCCCACTATTGTACCTTGGCTCATAAAGAGCCCTGGTGGGGGGTCCGTCACAGCGTCCCGGGTTATGATGTCAGGCATCCATGGCTGTCGCATATTGGGGCCCGGTGTGTGTTGCAAATTTCAGCTCTGATTCGAGCCCCCGGTTCGGCCGCCCTCTATTCGCCCTATCCTGGGACTCTCTCGCCGAGTTCGGGCTCCTTGCTTTGCTTTCCATCCCCCCATTCATCTCATCGATTACTCGCCAAGTCTCGACGTGGACTGGGCACCCGGCGCTTTGGTTCTCTTCCCGCCCCAGCCACACAAATATGCTGGTGATACCGCCGAGACAGTAGAAACTGCTTCAGCTTCGCCCGGGTTGCAGACACCAACCACCACTTTGCGCCGGCACAAAGCGATGACACCTGGTCATGGAGATACAGCCGCGACTTAGACCATGCCGCGTGCTATTGAAGAGCGTCTAGCTCAAGTGCTCGGCCGCGTCAACATCACCACCCACTTGCGCTTCATCCTACCAGCGCTGCTCGTCACCGTGGCCGCATCAGCTCCGCTGCTTATTTACCGCCGGCGATCAAAAAACTTCGGCTCGTCGCAGCACGGCAGTGACGGTAAGTCGACCCTCAAGATGTCTTGGGTTGGGAATGCGCTATTATACGTGAACATGCTCCTGATACCCAGCTGCCTAGGTCTTTCAGACACAGATCCCCATGCCACAGACCCGCCGCTACTACAGAAACATTCCGAAGTCAAATCGTACAAAACATCACGCTTCACATATCCCGCCATTCGCGTCTTTTACCGGCGCCATCCCAAAGCGGACCAGCTACCGTCCACACCCTCTCCCATACCCCTCCTGGTCTTCGTTCACGGCCTTGGTGGAAGCGCCGCCCAGTTCACCTCTCTGTTGACGAGCCTGATCCACGTCTCGTCGTGCCTGGCCATCGATCTACCCGGCTGCGGTCGCTCGGAATTTGCACCCCCAGACTGGGACGCCTACGCAAGCGACGCGCTTCTCGAGCTACTCGAGGCCATCATTGATGACTACCGTGAGAAGTCGGCCGGCCAGGATGTGGTCTTGATTGGGCATAGCATGGGCACTGCTCTTGCCGCACGCCTCGCAAGCAAGACGGTGTCCAAGCCCACGGCTCTGTCGAAACATGTCCTGGGCCTGGTAGCCATATGTCCGCCCTCGGAGCCCCCGCCGGCAAAGCAGGCAGCTATGGCTCGCAAATTTCTCTCCATCCCCACATTGTTTCTGGACCTATTCCGGGCGTGGGACCGAAGAGGAGGCCTGGAAAGCAAAAGTGTCCACAGGTTCGTTGGCGCCGATGCCAGCAGGGACGCAAAGAAGCTACAGTATCGCTACAACTGCCAAAGC
Organism: Pseudopyricularia cyperi; assembly: GCA_031306065.1. Classification (NCBI taxonomy): domain Eukaryota; kingdom Fungi; phylum Ascomycota; class Sordariomycetes; order Magnaporthales; family Pyriculariaceae; genus Pseudopyricularia; species Pseudopyricularia cyperi. The sequence continues at coordinate 10,560 of JASAOQ010001790.1, read as the reverse complement.
AGAACACCCGTCTGGCGCCGGATGGCTTATGGGTTCCTGCCTGACCACTCCAAGGGCGACCAATACGGTGGCTTCGCCGGCCGCGATGTTTGGAAAGGGCTGGATATGCCAGTCTACATAGTAGCAGGTCGCGACGACCACGTCACGAAGCCCAAGGATGCCGAGACGATCCGCGAGTGGCTTTGGGAGCATGCGGACCAGAGCCAGTCGCCGCGAGCCGGCCCCGTCGTTGTGGATAGTGCCGCACCCCTGGAAATTCCTATAGAGCGGGGCGGCTCCCAAAGCAAGGCCCGGATCGAAGACCTCACCGAGGAGGACTTTCAGCGAGCCCGTAATGTTGTCAATTTAGATGACCCCAATGACGACCCTTCAACGCCGCGCGAGGGAGCTACCACAGAAATACCAACGTCGCCTGTGCGACGCAAAAGGTCTGTGGAGCTCGTCGTCTTACCCTCGCCAGCCACGCATGCTCTCCTCTACACCCCATCCACAGCTCGTGTTCTGGCGGGCCTGGTATGCGATTTCCTGAGCACAAGCATCAGCGGTCGCCTGTCGCTCGGCTGGCAACTCCAATACCTCTCCAAAGAGGGCAAATGGGACGTCAAGAATCTGGCCAAGTGGAAGAACGTGGAGCCGGTCTCTGACCCGATAGCGGGTATATTCAGGGCCATGAAAACTCTGCGCGAGGTCGACGAGACGCACATGCCCAAGGTGTTTGTCAAGCAGTGGGGCCACTGCATCAAGGACATCATCGACATTTCACACGACACGCCTGTCTATGACCCGGCTGGGCTTGAGGCCGGCGGTATCCGGTACCACAAATTACCATCTGTGTCCAAGATCCCGCCGACACATGAAGAAGTAGAGGCTTTCATCGCCCTCGTGGACAAGGTGCGTGCGGAACAGCGGAATAAGTTCGAGGGTGAACTGAAGGCGGCGGTGGCTGTGCACTGTCACTATGGATTTGTATGTTGCAACCCCTCACTCTTTTTTTTCGCGATTTTTGTGATTGCTGACTTTCCCTCCCGCCATAGAACCGGACAGGGTATTTTATTGTCTGCTATCTGATTGAGCGTGCAGGCTTTGGCGTACAAGCTGCCATCGATGAGTTTGCTCGGGCAAGACCTAAGGGGATTCGCCACCAGCATTTTCTGGACCAGCTTTTTGTTCGTTATTCGTACCTCAACTCGAAGCCTATCGAGAAGTGAGAGGTAATTGTTCCGACAAGTCTACAATTTTATCGTTTGGAGACGTACTATTCTACATTTCCCACATGTTCCTGCTTTCTTTTCAGCCCATTACATTGCAACTTTGGCTGGTTGGAGCTGGTTGGAGCTGGTTGGAGCTTTGGGCAAGACGATAATTCCTGTTATATACCCATCTATGTTGGACCGTGGAGGTGCACATATTGTTAGTACGAGAATTTAACGTTCTAGAAACAATTGGGATATGAGAAGAAAGGAGAACCGTAGGCTTTAGCTCTCATACACGTATGACCGTTGATCCATGGATATCTCCAAGTTGCTTCTTGATGAGTTGAAGTTGTCAAGGGACATCAAATAGGCAAGCGCTTAATGGCAGTAATGTGATTTTCGTAGCCATCACACATCAGCCTCGTAGTGCCGTTAATATTACACGTCGCATGACAAGCAGCCTCTTGCGCTTGGACTAGACGGTGTTGTACAGTTGTGTGGCTTCTTGTTCTTCCAAAACCTGGCCCCCCTAGTCACCACTACCACCACACCATCATCAAACACGCCGTCCAAACCCGACCGGCACCATCGCAGCAGCAACGTCCGCCACGCCCCTCTCAGTAGCAAGCAGGTTGTACTGGGCCGCCGCGTTCCTCGTATCCAGCACCTCGACCCGTATCCCCAACCCACTGATAAACCTCCTCGTCGCAGGGCTGAGCGGCCTCATCTCGGCGCCGAGGCCGAGCAGCAACAGGTCGGGCCGCGGCCACACGGAACTCAGCAACGCCAACGCCTCCTCGGGCCGGGACAGCTCCCACTGTCCCCGGGCATTGATTAGACCGACAGCGGCTGCGGAGGTGCTGCTGTCGCCGCCGTCCTCCCCTTGCCCTCCCCACGGACGCCAGGCGAATGCCTCGCCGCCGACGAGCAGCAGACCCGTGCCGCCGCGCACGGTCAGGCCGTTGACCAGCCGGAAGCCGTCGGGCGTGCAGGCCGCCACGGCCGTGTCCGGCTCCGGCGCGTCGGCCAGCACGTCCAGGCTGCCGATGTCGGTGCCTCCCTGGGAGGCGCCGCCCTCGTCATCGCCACGCGGTGTGGGTGGTTCGTGGCGCGGGCGACGGCCCACTGCTGCTGCTGCTGCCAGCCTGTGTTGCGTGGTGTGGAGCGGCCGCTGCTGCTGTTGCTGCCCTGCCGCCGCCGCCGCCGGTGCATTTGATGCGACGACGAGGCTGCTGGGCCGGCGCCGTGTCCGCGTTGCCTCTGTGGTGTCCCAAGTCGAACGGCTTGCGGGTGCTTGTGACGCGGTCGACGTGCTCAGGGCTCGGCACATCGACGGCGACGATCGCAGCGGCGCAAGCCGCGCGACGGCGCTGCGTAGGGACTGTGACATTTTCAGGGACGGGGATCGTCCGCTAAAAGTGCAGTTCTGTGTGGCAGCTTTTGTGCAATATCGACTCTTCGGCTGGTCTGTTCTCGATATGTCCTTTTGTCTGTGAGGCCGACAGTTTGTGAGGTACAAGGGAGGACAAAGGTCGAAGTGTGACATCGTTTCGAGGCCGTGCAGCTAACGAGGCGCGCCAAGAGGCTCGATCACAAATTCTCGAATCGATAAGAGCAGCTTTCCACGAATAATGGAGGAAATATTATAATATGCCATCTCAGCACTATCTACCAAAGCCTCCACAATTTGCCCAGAAGTCTAATATCCTGCTCGTCTTGGAGTTTGTTTAAAATCAAGAGCGTGGAATGGATCAGTTATTTTCTTTTAACTTGTTACTGCTCGTTTTGACGGGCAGTGATTAAGAGGAATCCCAGCCTGGACTACCCTATGCACGCCTGAATTCACTTGGCTCAAACAGCAGACCTAGGAGCCCAATGCTTCCCACACTCAACGGTATAGATCCGGCTCCGGGGACAAGCCTTTGAGGGGCACGGCTGTGATGATTTGGTCTTCTCTATCATGCAGACAAGAAACGCCCTTATTTTTTTGTATTTCCCCCCGAAAAAAAAAGACGTGAACACCAAAACAATGTTGCAGAGTTGACCGAAGTTCCGATATTAAAAGAGAACCGTTCCCATCCGTATTTTTTTTTATTCCTCAACTCTCTTCGCTGTGAGAGAAAATGAAACAGAGGAATAAAGACACACGCGCCGAAAAGACCAAACCACCCGGAGCCGTAGAGAAGAAAAGTCGTCGTTTCGTCACACAAGCATGGCACAAAAGACTGTCTATTTCTTCTTCTCGCTCTGGGTCTGCTCCTTCAGGACCTTCTTGACGATCTTCTGCTCCTCGATCAGGAACGCCCGGACGACCCTGTCGCGGACGCAGCTACCGCATCTTGAGCCGCCGTACGCGCGCTGGACAGTCTTCTTGGGCTTGGAGATCTGGGCGTACTCGCGGGGCCTCAGGGCAGGGACCTGTAGGACGGAGAAAGAAGAGAGTCGGTTAGCCTCCCGTCATCGAATGCAATGGCAGTGTTTGTGCGCAGGGATCCCAAGAAGGGACTTCGATCCGGCTCTTGTCTCCCACCACTGCCTTGTGTTATATGCCCATTGCCACACCACAGTCCGGCTTCTCAGCAACCAGCCAGCCAGCGACCCGTATGGTTCCAAACCAATCTGTCGCTGGGCACAGATCCTCCTCTTTGACATTGACACTCTCCATGCCATCCTCATCGTATGACAAAATTGCCGGGTTCGAGTCCTTCTGCGGGCGCCTTCGGGGATCGGTTGCAGTATCACGCTGTACTTACACCCGGGAGCTTGATGCCGCAGTCACCACACTTGGGGGCAGTGCCGCGCTTCTTGATGTGGAGGACACGGAGATCGCCGCCTGGAGTCTTGACAAGACGCGTCAGGTTTGACGACGTGTTGTAGCTGTATTGACAATGCCTTCGTTAGCAACCCTGCGTGCGTGACAATGTTCCAGTCTTCATCTTTCCGTAGAGAGACGAATACGTCAATCGTTGCCCTTCCTCCAGCCGTCAGAATCCTCCTTTTGAAAGCACCTCCTCATCCCGAGTCTTTTCCTGGCAGGATGCCTCGTGGGGCGGTGCTGCTCGAGGCCGTGCCAGAAACCCCGAGCCAAATCGTCCGTCTTTCGGTATGGAAGTGTTCAAAAAAGAAACTCACGGGTTGCGGCGGCGGTAGGTAACACGGTTGTTGGCCATTTTGTCGGATTTTGTCGTCGATCGGCGGGAGTTTGTTGCTGGCTATCGACCGTCGTCTTTTCAAAGGGGCTTTGCACGACGATTTTGCAAGGTAGCGACGGCAACTTTTGTCAAGTGTGCGTTGGTAGGGCCTAATTGTGGACCAGCATGATGAAAATTACCTAAGCGGATTTGATTGATTTGGTTGGCGAGCAATGCGCCTACCGCTACCCCGCCTCAAAAATGCAAATCGTTTCTTGGTATATTTGCAAGTCAGGTGACTGCACGGGAGGTATGGAGGTGTCTAGCTACCTGGCGTCTGTTCTTCTTTGAAATATGCAATGAGACTATGGTCGGAACACCACGTGTCTCCCCTTTGTGAAGCATGTGGGCAGCATTAATCATTTACTTTTGTATCTTTCTAGTCATGGCTAGATGCCCGCGCTGCCGGACGAACCGCAATGTCGAGCTTCTTACACGTCTGCTAGCATACTGTCGAAATTGCTGCCCTTAGACCAAACAAGAGCTCCCACGCCCGCCTGAAATGGTGGCCCTTGGGGGAGAGGTTTGAGCAAGGGGTGACGATCAGGATGACATGCATAAAGGTAGACTGTAGCAATGGTCTTCGAAAGAGAAAGAGTCAAGATGAAAACAGCGTGTTCGCGAGCCACTACAATGGCCACTAAGACAACAAAAGCTTTTTTTTTGGTGATTGCAAAGAAACCCCGTCCCAATAACGCCGTCATGTAGCCCGATACCCCATAAAACGCGACAGAAGCAGTCCTTCCTGTTGACTACCAAGTACCAATACAAGCGACCCATAGAAATTTATCTCACCCAAGCCACCGTCGTGTCCATTAGTGCTCATGATTTGATCCTAGGTCACGCGTCGCGACCTTTGTGTCTTAAATGATGCCCTGGAGTGTGGAGCCGAGCCGAGCAGAGCAGCTCATACTACCTACTACTAGCCAGATTCTCCAGCCTCCTCTCCGGGCACTTGTTTCGCAGCAGCCTGTGACGGCGTGTCACCTAGTTGGTTGCTCGTGTCGGGCACCCGAAACGGCTCATCGACCTGGTCTCTGTCCTACATGACCGAGGTTGAAAGGAGCCTAGCCTCAACATCGTCCATTCCGCCCATGTGGTCCATGCCGTTTGCGCGGTCCATCATGTTGGCTCTCTCCATTGCTCCCACGCGGGCGTCCATGTTGTTCATGCGGCCGGCATCCATGGCCGACAGACGACTGTCCAGGGGTGGATTCCCCATGGCGCTCATCATGTTCCGATTGGCCTGGTTCTGCTCGAGGCCCTCCATGCGTTTCTCGAGGTTTTCCATCCTGGACTGGATGTTTCCAAAGCCTTGGGAGACGTCGTGGCTGAGGCGGTCGATCTTGTTGGCCAAAGTGCGTAAAGTCTGTGCAATTGGGGTGTTTTCCTGACCGGGAAGCACTGACGGGACACGAGGTTCATGGTTATGTCTGGCTTCCTGCACGGCAAAACGCCATTGGTTGTTTAGTTGGACCTCACAAACCGCCTTGGCGCGCCATGGACAGTCGACTTTACGCGTCGACGGGTTGCGTTTCTTGGCCGTGCTCGAGTATTTGACGCCACCACGGTCGCAGACCAGGTCGTAACGCGTAGGCTTGCCGTCGCGATAGTTGGATGCGCGTAGTTTGACGACACCGTAGCCCTGGTCTTTTGAGAACTGCTGAACGGCAGTGAGCAAGTCCTCAAAGGACCGGTAGATGCCCTCGGGCGGCGGCTGAAGGGTCGGTATGGGCGACTGGGCCATTGAGCGGGCAGTAGAGGGCGTCGCGTTGGGCCCTCGCGTCTTCGCGACGGGAGTGGTTGCCGACTGCGGGGGAGCGGGCGACGGGTTGTGTGCCGCGTGTTGCGGTGGTGGCTGTTGTGAAGGCGGCTGGGCCTGCTGTGAGGGCGTGCTCCAGCTCTGGATGGGCTGCTGTGACCCGGCGCTCGAGACCATTGGTGTCACCATCGGGGGAGGGACGCCCGACATGTTTGGGTCGTTCATCGAAGCCTGTGGTGCCAGCTGCTGCTGCGCCGGGATATGTCCAGACGCGGATGGAGCTGGTGACGGAGGCGCCGCCTGCTGGTAGAATAGTACGCGATCCGTAGTGGCGACTGATTGCCACAGCGACAGCGACTTCACGTAGGAAGTCACTGCAGCTGAGGAGAGCGTGGGAAGAGTAATTGAGGGGGATGGCGACTAGGCCAAGGTGGGCGGGGACTGATGGAACGGTGTTGATGAGCGGAAGCTATCGAAGCTCGCGATCAGACAGTGCGGACAAGAGTGATCTGGACGAAGCTGCGGACCCGGAGGGGGGAGGTTATAAGCAGCAGCAGCAGCAGCAGCAGCAGCAGCAGGAGCCTAGCAGTTTGACGAGGAGACAAAAAAAAGAGTGGGTGACTAGACTAGAACGTCAAAGAACTAATCGCGGTTGGTCGACAATGGAAGACAAGACTGGATACAACCCGAGTAGGTGAAGTGTAAATGGGAAAAGAAAGAAAGAAAAAAAAAAAAAGATGTACGATTGAAAGGTCTGGCTGCTGTGAGTGACTCTGGTTGAAAATGAACGACAGCTGCACGGGTTTCAGGAACCTGGTAACTAGCAGGTTTGTCGTGCAGAAAGAAGGACTCGTCCGGACTGTGCACCGGGAAACAAGCCCCAAGGGTGGATAAAAGTCGTTCGGCGCGCAGGGAATTAGGTTGGCCTCAGGTTGTGTTTGTCAGAGATGGATGGAGGATGGATGGATAGGAGTTTGTCAATTCTTTCAAACAAGGAAATAAAAAAAGGTTCTCAAAGAGAGAGCCAAGGCCTTGAAGTTTGCACGACAGACACAAAATCACGGTGGATCGCCTGTTTTCTTGAGGTGTGTTGCAGTGCGGGTGGGAGTGTTTTTTTTTTTCTCCCTATTTTTTTTTTATCCTGGTAGCATCTACGTATGAAGTAACAAGTTATTTGTTATTACCAATAGGAAGTAGCCGCAGCCCTTTTGCGATGGCGGACAAGCGCGCGTGTTGATTGGCTCAGCCGCCCGGCCAGTTACTCCGTAGGTCTGACTTGCTGAGTGGCGGGGCCGGCGCAAGGCAGGGAAGCGATGCAAATCTGTGCAGGGATCGATGTAGCGAAGTGATTTGAAGATCTTCAGGTTCACTTGTTTCTTGTCGTTTGGAATCAAACCCCATTGCTTTCAACCGCTTTGGTTCTGTTCGATTGGAACCCAAACTGCGAGTGGAGGCTGCCTGGTTCATGTCAAAACACCTAAATCATTCATCCCAGCACTGGCGAGATCAACCAATTGGGGTGGACAATCCAGCAGGCCAGAAAAGGACAAACTGCCAACTCGAAATACTTCATCCAGACCCCCAAAATAAAAACGCATGCTCTATGCCGCGCATAATCCGGTAGATCGAACAACCGGCGCTCAAGCCTCTGCTAGCAACCCGTGAAGCACGAGTTTCCATTTGCCAGCATTTCTTCTTGTCCAGCCTGGACTCATCTATCGACTTCCACGACGGAGCTTTTTGTCTGGATCTTGACTCCCTTTACCAGGGGCAGACCAGCCAACGAACTTGCCCCTTTTCTTATTTCCCCCTTCCTTCCTTTGTCCTTTGTCTTTTCTTTTCCTTTCTTTTTTCCCGGACTTTCGGTCATGGCATCCAATAACCACCCTCCAAGGCCAAACGGAGCATTCACCGCTGCTACGCCTGTGCCTTCTGGCGACGATACGTGGGACGAGGCCCGGTATGAGGCAAGCCTCAAGCACCTGCATGAGCTGCACCTGGAGGTAAGTTGTGGAGAGAGGGAGGGAATGGGGGGTTAAAAAAAAGCGGCCCCGAAACCTGCCGCATCCGGCCCGGGCATGACCCATCGCTCCGCGACCATTTTCAATTTGACGAGATGGTGTTCACATCATATTATCGTTTGCGGAGGGCAAGTGGTTTTAATAACAAAAACTGACCGGTCAACCCAATCAGCTTCGCCGGCTGCGGGCCACAATACCCCGTATGATAGCCCCTGCCACGGAAAGTCATGCCAATCGTGAGTTCATGGCTCCCTTTCCATGTTGATCGCCGTAATTCCGCTGCTCCGTTCCTCCAACTAACATCAGAACTTGGGTTGTCACAGCCGGCGAGCTCTTCTCTGCCCTGCAGCAATCAATGACCTCGGGCGTAAAGGACGTCCAGGACTTCAAACAGTCTATGACCAGTAGGGAGACCAGCAAGATCTTTACACGAGCTGCGCAAAGCCGGCATAAGAACCCGCTTGGCATTAAGCCGTGGCGGCCAAAGGAGGATCCGAATTGGACTCGGATGGCCATGGACTGAGCATTCCATGTGGGCTGAGCGTTGCTACTCTTGGCGTACTGCTATCCAGGACGGCCACTATCTAGTCCTCGCGAATATTGCTGTAATGCAAACGCATCATATTGGCAAATTACCAAACAGCCTTTGCAGGCTCTTGCAGTCAGGAAACAATAGAATGAACGCTACGTATCAGAGTACCTCTCCAGGGTACATGCACCCACCCAACTCCGGCCTCCAGGGTATTATCAAATCACAATGTCCAGGCTCATTATCTTAGTACCGTCTCCTCGCGAGTGCGCACGATCAAACCCAGGGTTCGAAGCTCCTTTCAGACTCTGAACTATCGTTGTGCTCCTCCCCTTTGCTCTCCACATCCACGTCGGGCCGCAGCTCGCAGGGCCGGTCGAAGGCATGTACAAAGCTCGACACGGCCGGCGGCGACGTGTCCAATCCGCCCAGCTGGCACTCGAACTCGAGCATCTCCTCGAGGTCAGGCGGCGGCAGCGTCGTGGCGCAGGCGCGGTCGTAGTCTTCCTGGCTGAAGGGCAACCCCAGGCCCACGTCGCAGGCCTCCTCGGTCAGATACGGGAGCGCGTGCTGCTCCGAGAGGTGGGCCGGCAGGTTCTGCGGTCTCTTGTCGTCCAGGTCGTCGGCCGAGCTGTGGCCAACGCCGCCTGCCACGGTCCGGAAAACCTGCTGGCGTATGGATGAGTTGCCTCGGATGGAGAGTGAGCTGGGGAAAAGGGGGTAAATGAATTAGATTGTCTCAGTTAGCAAGGAGGACAGGGGAAATTTTGGTTTCTCTAAGGGGTGGCCCTGGCACAGGAGCAAGACTGGATCGGTTTTTGGGGACCGAGGCCAAAATAACTGACCTTCGGCCGTCGTTGGCTATTGCTGTCTCGCTAATGATCTCCTTTTGTTCGTCGCGCTCGACGTTGGGCGGGGTCGGGGGAGGCGTCCAAGGCGGCCGGACCACCTCACATCCCGGGAATCCCCGACAAGATGGCTCCTCCTCGGCCATCACACCCGGCGTCTCGGCCGCGGGGGGCATGTCGAGATGCGACTCAATCAAGTTCATCAGATCGAGCCCGCTGTAGTAGTCCGACACCGACCTCGGCTTGGGTTGGCGCAGGCCCAGGTTCCAGACCGTCTGCGGGTCCGCAACGGGCCGGGATAAGTAGGCGTGGAAGCCGAACCCCAGAGCCGCGGTGCCGGGCACGTCCCCATTCAGGATGCCGTCGAGGCTCAGGAAGCTACGCTCGGCGAAGTAGGGCCTGCACCGGTGGCAGAACTCCATCAGGCACTCCTGGTCCATGGACAGCACCCATGGCTTCTCGGGGCAGCTGCCGTCAGCGCTGTGGAGCGCCGCCGCCGCCGCCGCCGTCTCGACGACCTCCCTGCGCTGGGCCACCAGTCTCTCGATCTGGGCCTCGCTGTAATATCCCCTCTCGGCGGTCGTCATCTCGCCCAGGATCGTGTCCCTGTCCGCCGTAGCGCGGCGATCGGGACCCCTGGCGGGCGGCCTGACGAGCTCGGCCAGGCGCTCGCCGTGCTCGTCCCAGGCGACAAAGTCTCGTTCAAAGATGGCGTTGGACATGCGCAGCTCCAGGTCCTCGATGCAGCGGTAGACGTAGCCTTCTGCGGGCTCGCGGAGGCAGCACGGGCAGACAAAGTCGTAGTCGTGCACGCGCACGACGGTCGAGTGCGTGCACTGGGCGTGTCCCCCCTTATGGCGGAAGTGGAAGGTCGGTGATGATGAAGATGAAGACGGGCCGGATGAGCCCTGTTGCCAGACGGGTGGTTGGTTTTCTTTGTTGCTCTCTGGGGAGGAAGAAGAGGAGCTGCTGGTGGGAAAGAGGTGTGGGAGGGGAGTGGGTTGATGGCTCTGGGG
>JASAOQ010001785.1:10320-21356 GCA_031306065.1 Pseudopyricularia cyperi | reverse complement strand
AGTAAAATAGCTCACCCTCTTTTTTTTTTTTTTTTTTTTTGGTCTCTTTGGTCTTTGTGGCCATTTTTGACGCCGTCAGTCAGTCACTGCCTGCAATCGTCCATTTCCCTGCGCCAAAATAACGTACCTGCTTGTCTCTACCATGTTCGATTCTCCAACTGCAAGCCTCTTTGCCAAATTATAGACGGGATTCTGATCAGGAGACAGCAAATAGCAAACACTCAACCGCACCATCTTCCCCTGCCTGGCGATTGATTGTACTTGGCCGAGTTTGCTTCCTTTTATTCTCCTTGCCTGCCTTCTTGCCCTGCACTGCAGCACTGCAGGCCCCTCACCCCCCGTTGCCCCACCAATCAATCCGATCGCGGTGTGGACAAAACATTGGATTCGAGCCGCATCGACTTTTGTGCTGCCGCCCAACCCCATCTTGGCCCATCGCGTCTCCTCACGACGCCATATTCGCCCTCAGACTCGCACGAGGCTATGCTTTGCTGCCTTGCTACCAGCCCTCTGCATCATCGCGTGCCCCCCTCTCGGAAGCCTCCCGGCTCTAGGAGCTTTGATTCTACACAACCACCTCTAGAAACTGGAACTAGAACTAGGTACCTCTCCACCCTACCTCAAGTCCTAGATAGACCCCGGCCTAGACTAGGTCCATCTTCGGCAGTCTACTCTAGTCTAGTTCTGGTTCTAGTCCAGCGTTGAACTGGACGTAAGGACCGGTCCGATTCCAAACCAGCACATCCCCCAACCTGCGCATAACCATACTCTTGCCCGAGTTGCCGTCCGCACGAAACCTCGACGACGGCCTCACCGTTGCCTCTTGCGGTTGTATAGCCGCCTCCGATGGACTACGATGACGACCATGACCAAGATTATTCCCAGCCCACTCAAGGTTCGCTGCCGCTCTTCAGACCTTCACAGCCCTGCCTCACTCTCAGACTAACCCCCAAAATGTCTCTCATCTCTGTAGCTACCCAGACATTGGTCGACCCTAGGCGTCTAGGCAAGCAGAATTCGGGTTTCACCGACGACGAGATTGCCGACATCATATGCATCCTCTACCCTCTCTCCGAAAATGCACGCCGGGCAGTGGCAACCCTCGAACGCGACAACTCGAAACATCTGGTTTCCCGACCGACCGACAGCTCGTCCAATGTCGAGTACCTCTTCGATGATGACCCGTCACAATTCGGCCTCGCAACCGCCGTTTCGGGCAGCCATGTCATTGCCTTGAAGCTGTCTGCCACGACAAAAGACCCCGCCCAGGGCTTCACCTTTGGCCGCCACCAGGGACGGTGCGATATATGCTTCACCCACGACCCGCACAAGCGCCTGAGCAACATCCACTTCCGCATATTCCTCAACGAATATGGCGTGCTCATGCTCGAGGACACGTCCACCAACGGTACCATCGTGGACGACTTTTTGCTTAAGAAGTCAAAGCCGGAACGATGCGAAACCAAGCGGACGCTGAGCAACGGCTCGCAGATCAAGGTGCTTTTGCACCACAACTCCAACGATCTCGTTTTCCTGGTCCAGGTGCCTAGGCGGGAAGGGCAACACGAGGTGGACTTCAGGCGTAACATCACGTTGCACAAACTGCGAATACAAGCCCAGGCGGATGAGGACGCTGCCACGATGGTGCCTGGGCCGGCCGGTGGACCTGTAAGTGCACTACTCGCCGTGATTTGCAGCCCGTCAAAACACCCCCCGAAACAGCCTCAGGGCGCATTAGCTGATGTGTCGTATCTTCTGAGGGCAGCCTGTTTTGTTTCCGAGGGAGCAGTGGGGTGCTAATCAACAGACCCCACGCCGACCTGTGCACCATGGAGCGACCGTCAACTCGGAGGATGAAAGGCTTCCACGGGAGTGGAACGGCTCCGATCGCTACAACCGTGTGGGTCAAATAGGCAAAGGTGCCTTCGCCACGGTGCACAAGGTTACCTCCAAGTACGATGGCAGACCATATGCCGCAAAAGAGCTGGACAAACGTCGCTTTATGAAGGACGGCGTGTTGGATCAGAAAGTGGAAAATGAGATGAAAATCATGAGGAGTGTGACACATGTGAGTAAACGACCATCATGGACCTTTTGGACGTATCCTGCACCCACCTCGAGGGGAAACGAGACACAAGGCTAATCTGACCGCCGAGTACAGGCAAACATCGTTCGTTATGTCGAGCATCTGGAGTGGGAAAACCGGCTCCTGATCATTATCATGGAGTATGTGCCTCTGGGAGACCTTGGCAGCTTCGTTCAGCGCTATGGTCCTCTACCCGAGCAATTAGCAGTCACGACAGCGAAGCAGCTTGCGAGCGCTTTGGGCTACCTACACAGCCACAATATAACGCACCGAGACGTCAAGCCAGACAATATCCTGATACACTCCCGTGAAGACTTCACAGTCAAACTGACAGACTTTGGTCTGTCCAAGATGGTGGACAACGAGCAGACCTTCCTGAGAACATTTTGCGGTACTTTGCTGTACTGTGCCCCTGAAGTCTACTCGGAGTATCTTGATTACGACGACGATGGCATCCGGCGGCCTCGCCAGCGACGGCAACATATTGGCCAACGTTATGATCACGCCGTCGATCTGTACTCCCTGGGCGGTGTTTTGTACTACACTCTGACGGGAAGGCCACCATTTCCCGCGGATAACGGCGCCGGCTATCCAGCTTTGCTGCACGCTATAATGACTCAACCTCTGAACGTTGTGCCCCTTGAAGCGGTATGCCTGTCAAGGGAAGGCATCGACTGTCTGGTGTGGATGCTGTGGCGGCGGCCTGAGCAAAGAGCCACCGTGCAGCAAGTGGAACACCACAAGTGGCTTGGTGGCAGTCTGTTGGGGTTTCCTGAGGACACCAACACACAAGATAGCTCTTCCGAAGAGCTTGGACAAAAGGCATCTCAACTAAGCCTTGCAGACAATCACTACAGGTCGGACCCTCTAAGCGATGACGAGATTATCGACGAAGAAGATGAGTTGATGGATATCGACAGGCGCTCCAACCAAACGTGGTCGAAAACTCCCAGCGAAAATCGCACCTTTGGTCGACAAGCTCCTGTCCAGCGCTTGTTTGGCGAGGTCAACGTTTCGGCCATCGGCTCGTCGGGTGTGATTCCGGAGGAGAGGCTCAATATCTCGCTCGGCGAGGGAGCTTATCTGGAGGACTCGGATGTCATAAGGGACAGCTTTTCCTTGGCTTTGGGTGGAAACGGTGCAGCGGATGGGCTTCCTGTGCAGCCCGATGCAGCAGCGCAGACTACTAACGAGGCAGCATTTCAAGCAAACGCCGCGGCCAACTGTTTGATTCCCAGCAGTCAGGAGGCAGAAACCGGCCCTAGTGAACAAGCGCCTCGGAACGCCCTTCAGCCCGGCAGAGCCATGCAGGATTTGGCTACTAGTAAACGCAACCTTGACAGCAGCGACGAGGCCCCGGGAAGAGCGAAGCCCTCCTTCAAGAGACTCAAATCCGACTCGATATTTGACGACGCCTTGATCACCTCGGTCCCCCCGCTGGCTTTCCTCGCATCTGGACGGCAAATCAACAACCCTGTTCCCAAGTCGACTTTTTGGGATGCCGGCGACCGAACGACGTGGCACCTCAACTACCCCGAGATGACTCAGCTACAGCACGATGCTTTCGTGAGTGCATCCAAGTCGAGGGGAGTGGACTTTGGTCCAGAGAGCCCCTTTTGGGAGCTCGCTATGGAATTTTTTCCTCCCACAACAGGTGACAATCCCACCGAGAGCATGCGATCCGAAATGCCCGTCAGTGCACGAGGCAACGAGAACAGCTCGACAGCGGATGAGTCAAATATGAGGGGCAACAGTCGTGGTGCTACCGGTCTGATTGTTCCCGTCACTGATAAGCGCCTTGCTGCCAACTTCGAATCTGCTCCCGGATCTCTGGTCGAGAACATTACGGTGCCTGTGGAGGAGTCGTTCGTGTCATTTGGCCGCGCCAAGGAAAACACATGTGTCTACGGCTTCAACATGGAGATCAAGGTGCCCAAGTACGCATTCAAGCTGATTCTATGGAGGCCTGGATTTGATCCCTCGCGTAACTTCAGACCATGGGCAAACACCCGAGAAACCGAAAAGGCGCACTTTTACATTGCGACAAAGGCTACGCACGGCATTCGTGTCAACAATTTCCCCATCCCTTCGTATAATTATCGAAACTCGTCCAGCCCGTGCCGCCACTGGGTTCGTCTGCACAACGGTGACACGGTCACCATATGGGGTTCTCGAGATGAGCAACAGCAGACAACGCTCGTATTCAAGTGCTTCTTCACCGGTTCGCAAGAGCCACGCGCTGAAGCAGACCGGCCTGCGGCCTTGGTGTCAGAAGGCGATGCTGCCAAGCTTGACGAAGCCTGCGCCACGGCGGAGCGACGGTTCCCCAAGTTTTTGGAAAACGAACATCTGAATGCATTGGAGCGCCACGATCAGCAACGGCGCGAGCTCAACGTCCAGGCAGAGCGCAAGAGATCGGAAGTTTTCTACCAGCACCGGGAGGCGGCATTGAAGGCGGCCACTCAAGCCCGGAGAGAGACACCGCAGCTTGCGGAGTCGTGGAGTCTACCTTTCACGCAGTACCACTCGGCCGCAACTACTAGACGCTCTTAAATTGGTAGAGCATTCCCGTGGTGGTATGGTCGTTTGAGTTGGCGTTGTGGCTGCGACAATGAAGTAGATTTCTGCCTCAGACTTACACACATTATACCACTTCCTTTTCGAGACTCCTTCGAGAACTCCAGATTTATGACGGACAAGATTTCGGCCGTCGGCCCCAGCGTATTGCGCGCACACTTGTATTGCAGCTGCCGTGCACCAGGCTTACATTTTCCCCAAGGAAAATTTACTGCTTTCACTTTATCCCTTTCACGTCATGTATACGAATGATTTAGTGCTTGGAGTTTATGCCGGAATGGCTGAGAGGTTTTGTTTTATTGGGAGCATGATACATACGTGCCATGGTGTTTTCAGTGCGAAGCAGCTGTCGCGTCTACCTACTTCCTAATTTTCCAGAAGACGGCATGGCCGTCAACATAACTGTGGCTACTTGGAGGCCATTGTGTCTTTGATTTCGTTTCTCATTTCTCTCCGGGTTGTGTGCATCTGTGAGCCCACCACATGGAGAGCTTTGTTCCGGGAGAGCCTGAGCGGACATATCGGCTAGCACAACCCTGTCCCAGGACTTTTACCGCAGGAGGGTTCACACTACCTTAGATATCGTGTTCATCTAGAAAAAGAAAACAGGCAAAATAAAAGAACAAAGTATAGACTAGTTTTGAAGTCCAAGTACAGATGGCAGATTGTAGACATTTGGCAAGCTTCTTGAAGGAAAGCCCCTCCCGTATGTTATCGATATGCTTCGAGGAGCAAGGAAAGAGGGGGAAAAATGGAACGAAGCGTGTATGTGAACACTTTTGTCAAAGCCGTGTTGTATGCAAACAAATCCAGAGGGTAGAGCTGATGGTCAACGCAGAAGACAATTTTCAGCGTTCAAAAATGCAACATTGGAATAAACATTGAAAAAGTAGAAACAAAAAACCAAGCAGCCGTTTCGTTGGTACACCGGTCGAAAAAAAGAAACACCTGCGAGGGTGGTAATAAGGGCCCAGTGGGAAGATATAAGACCGGCCACTATACTCATCGGTCAGGGACGAAGAGATCAAGTGCTACTCCATGGAGTAGTAGCCGTCATCAAAGGGCCGATAGTCAGGGTCACATTCCAGCTCATCCTCATACGGAACGTATCCGTCGTAGCCCAGTCGCTCGGCAGGTAAGCCATCGTGCCCGCTCGCCCACTGGTCGGCGCACCGCAGCTCCTGGAAGCGCAGCTCCAGTTCCTGCTCGGACAGGCAATGGGCGTAGAACGGATCCGACTCGTCCCGGGGGTCGTCGTCAAGGCGAGAAAAGTCAAACGCCCTCCGCGTCGGGGGCGCCGACGCCGGGGCCGTGGGTAGTAGGGTGGACAGAGAGGGGCTGTAATCGTCGTCACGCTTCGAGCTGCTACTGCCGCCGCCGCCGCTTTTGGTGGTGCTGAAGTTGGAGGCCGAGGCGGACGCGAAAGGCGGCGGGCCGCCGGTGCGGCGGGATCTTGCTGTCGTGGTCTTGTGCGCTGCGGTTGCGGCTGTCGCTGCGGTTTTGGCGACGCGTGGCTCATGATTGTAGATGTAGTGAGGAGGAAGAGTAGTCTTTCCGGGCCGAGGTTTGGCAGGACGCTGCCAGGATTGCAGATACAGAGCCTTGCGCTTCCTTGCTGCGGCCGTTGACTCGTCGGCAAAATCACTCAGAGGGGTGCACCGGTCGGGGAAGCCTCGGTGGCGAGAGACGGGGGTGGGCGATGCCGTCTCTTCCCGGGCGGACGTGAGCGACTCCTCTGCAGGATGGTGGATCCTGACTGGGAAGAGCCGCGGCTTGCGAAGGCGGGATGGGATAGCAAAGGGGTCGTCATTGTCTTTGTCATCCTCCTCCTCGTCCTCTTCATCCTCGTTACCCCTGTCTTCGCAATTAACGACATCACCGCCCGCCACGTGAATCCTGGGACTCAACCCTAGCACCGTGGGCGAGCCATCGCCGACGTTGATGTCAGCGGCGCCGTCTTCACGACCGCTATGGCTATAGTCCGGCCAGTCCTGGCTGTGCTCGCTGCCGTCCGCTTGAGCTTGCGAGGATTGGCTGAACCATTCGTCAAGCCGCTGGTCGAATCGAACTTGCTTCGGCTCGCCGTCTTGTGGAGCCTTGGGTACATAATCGCAGCCGCGAGCCTTGCGAAGATACGTGCCGGCCTTTTTGTTGTCGGAACATGCAGTCTTGCCGGACTTATCGTCGACTCCGCGCCGAGATTGTGCGCGTCCCGGAGTCTGCAGCACACGCTCGACTGATTCCCCTACGTAAAGGGGCTGGCGCGACAATGCCCTTGATCCGACGTGCTCGAGCGAGGAGTCGATGACGGACTCGACGCTGGGCGGCCGGTAGGCGTGGTTTCCACCGCGGTGAACACCAGCAACCATCTTTGAGCCGCCGGAGACAGTCAGGGTCTGTCGCAGAGGAGTGGTGAGCCTGGCGGGCGCGTTTCCACGGACCGATCGCGAACGGGAGTTTTCTACCGAGCCACGCTGGAAGTTGTCGCGTTCGCGCCTGGTAGTTCTTCGTGTCGGAGTATCCTGCAGCAGTCCGGATACGTTGCCGTCGGGGGACGGATACCTGCCGGAACGGCTGACTTGGCTTGCCGACCCGATGCTCGAGGACTCTGGCATGACGACTTCGGGATATTCAGACAGTAGTGACGATACCCCGTGCCGCGCGGCCTCCTTTGCGTGCTGCCGACGGCAGTTGGCGCAGTAGTTGGTCCCCGGATCCTCATTTCCCCTAAGCGGGTTCTGCTTGTGGAACCGCTTGGACCTGACCCTGCCGCAGCCGAAGCAAAAGTAGTGCTTGCTCAGGGGTCCCAGGAGACGACCGTGGACGTGGCTGGCCGCCCTAGACTCTGTGCTGGTTCTGGACTGTAATGTGTCCGGCAGACAATCGCCCTCTGAATCAAGCGACCTTTTGCGAAGCTCATCGCTCGTGCTTCCTTGCTCTTTGGACTGTTCCTCAACGCTTGTAGCTGCCGTGCTGCCGGTTGACGCAGTGAAGATTACATCCATGCCTGGGGCTGTATCGGCGTAAGTGCCAATCGTCGGCGACACCAGAGGTGTCGGGGTGCCAGCGCCAGAGCTCGCGGCTGTGCAGACAATGATACCTGACCTCGGCAACGCCCGATTGCAATCAGTACCATTTTCTTGCTTCCCTTTCTCCTGATTGGCGGCGGGAGTAGCACAGGACGCATCAGTCTGCGCGGTTTCCTAGGCCGTCACTGTCTGCGGTCCCGACACGGGCATCTGGCTGGGGCCAACCTGCGGCGGCATGAACGTAGGCGACGGTAGCACCGAAGCCGTGTGTGGGAAGCCCTGAGGTAGATAGTAGACATGGTAGCCATTCATAATGCCTTGAGCCGGAGGCTGAAGCAGCCCATGAGCAGATCCCAGTCCTGTAGTGACACCTTGGCCGATGGGGAAATTGCCCTGGTAGTAGTATTGGAGTGGTTGTGGCACAGAGGTAAGAAGGGGTGCATGAGGCAGGTTTTGTGCAATGCTGGAGCCCGCGTTGCTATTGTTAGCATGAGAGCGAGGTTTGTTGGATGCTTCATGAGAAGAGTCCGCGGATGTAGGCGGAGAAGCTGTCAAGATGCTGCCTGCGTCTGCGTCCGATAGATATCCGGAGGCTGCCGCAAAGTCTGTTGGCGACTTGGGCCTCTGGGCAACCTTCTTCCCATGATCCCTGGAGCGACGGCGGCAATGTGATGCTAGTCTGCTATTGTGTTCCCTCGAGTGCTTGTGACGCCGTGGCGTCGATGGAATTCGATCATTGCAGCTTGAAGACTCTTCCGCGTCGCTGATGGTGCTCTTGGACGACGTCAGAGCAGCATCGTCGAGCCAGATGTCGGCTTTGGCAAGCGTGCCGTGGTCGACATCTCGACAACGCAGCTTCACCGGCGAGGGAGCCTTGTAGCGAGCCAGCACGGGCGCGCTACGAGTCGATTGCGCCGAGTTTTGCGAAGCCGGCGAGCTGCGACGGCTTCCACTTCTCCAAAGCCGGGCTGCTTCACGGGCTGCTTCGAAGCGCGTCATGCCGGCGGATGACGTCGAGCGTGAGACATCACGGCGACCAGCGTCACGGCCACCGCTGCTGTCCTTTCGGGACTGGACGTCTGACTTGCCCCTCTTGCCGGCCAGGCATACCGTCACGGTGCCTCCATTCTTGATTCGGCTGGTGATGTCCAGCTCGATCACTCGGGGCTTCCTGTCGTGTGCGCAATGGAAGGAAACCGTCATGATCATAGTTAGCAACAGCTTTCGTATAGTCAAGTCAAGTCAACTAGAGATACTTGAGAACAGCGAGATACTGCCCGAAATGTGAGCCAGATGTGACGTACCGACGTTCGACCGATGATACAGGATTGCTCATGGCGAAGGTTGCACCGACAAGCCGTGTTTTCCGCGCAAAAGATGTGTGGAAGGTGGTCGGCTGCCGTTGTGTTTCTCGCTGAAAGCAAAATGCCATCGGGCACAGGTCGGGATGATCTTCTTTTGGCCAAAGCAAGGAATGCCAATCAAAAAATATATTTCCGTCTACTCAGCAGGACAACTCACCAAGTACGAGTTTATCTCAGCCATCACCTCCTCTTCACGGTTTCTTTCAGACCACCACCGCTTGGCAAGAACCAACAACTGTCTCGGTAGCCCCGCTATGAAGTGGGTCTTTCAGCCAAAAAAGAAGATTTCAACTACATTTATAACATCACTAATTAAATTAATATTTGTCCCAAACAAAGAAACTGTATCCTTTTTGGCAATCTCCGAGACTGCGCTGGGGTGAGGCTGCAAGAACTGACTGACTTGATTTTATCCATTATATGTCAGCTTTATTTTACCAAGTTAACGTGTGTTTGTTCAGCTCAACATATTTGGTCTACAGTTAGAAAGACGTTCATTTTTTATAATGTGGGGGCCGCTTAACGCTACTTGAGTCTACCTGACAAGATGATAAAGATCCAGATTTGGCTACATAATAGCTGCAAACATACACTTTTGGCTCCAATTACCCATCTGCCAAAGTATTTCGAGCTGCTATGTAGTTTATATTTGTACTGACTCAGTTGCTGCCCTCCCGGCTTGTTTAATGGTTACAAACATAACCAACAAGAAAAGTAGGAGTCTGCGAAGGAGAGTAAAAAACATTCGGGTCTAATTCCAACGCAAAGTCTTTATCTACACCCTTTTATTTAGTTTTTAAAGATCCTCTAGACTAGATCATATTCTCTATAGCGCTCACCCCATTGTTAAAGGAGATTGCAAGAGCTGAAAACTTTCCAAGAACCAGAAAGAATAGTACAGAAGTGGCAGGGCACGTTCCATTTTGGAGAGATTCTGTTGAGGAAAGGCTTCACCAAAATCTATTTTCCTTTCCACCTCGTCATCCATTCTTCAGCTTTTTCAAGATATCCTTCTGTACCAAGTCGCCTCTGAACAAGGCGTCGCCACTCGATTGTTTCGTCTCCTGTATACCAGGTAGATTCAATCCGCTAGAAACGCAAAACTTGGTCCTGATCCATTCTTTGGGCACAAACCCCGCGATTTCCCAGTCAGTAACGCCAAGCTTATCAGCGTCGATCATCAAATTGCCTGGCCCCAAATCGCAGTGAGACAAAACAAACTCGGAATAATTAGTCCATGCGTAGCTCTTTGCAGCCCTTCAATAGGTTTTCGTGGCTGTAATCTTCATCCTCGTCGCGTTTGATGAGATATGGTTCAAAAATTCGATCCCCATCAAAGCCCCCTATACGATCGTTCTGATGCTTCGCCAACTCGTTGCAAACGCCCACAACCCGTTCGACACATGTTGCTCGGGTAACTTCGTCCATCTCTGGCCACGTATCGGCTAGTGTACGCCCAGGCACTTTGGACAAGACCAAAAGGTCAAAACAAGCATCACACTAGTAGAGCGCTATCCCCATTAGGATGCTACGAAATACCATGTACTTATGTAGTCCCATTGACGTACGCGCTGCCATTGGTCGGGCGGAGTATGCAGCTCGAGCATCGAACGACAACAACACCCCACTAACCCAACCATAGTCCTGGATGTCGCCCTGCCCAGCATGTACACAGCCATTGAGCCAGATCTATTCGACACTGTAATTATGGGGAAATTATAGAAATTCGATGTGTGTTTTGGTCAAGAGGAAGATAGTTGTGCTCCAAACTGTATACATTTTGGTCTATACATTGAGTCTAGTCGCATAATAATGATGATGGAAATTTCCGACTTAAAACAAGCTTGGCACTATGTTAGTACTCGGCAGTCAAATTTGACTAATATACGGGTACAATAATAGATTCGGCAGGTCCAAATTACGTTCAACGCTCGAGAAGCAGTGGCATTCTCGATTGTTTTTGCACAAGAATGGCGATTG
>JASAOQ010001785.1:0-10292 GCA_031306065.1 Pseudopyricularia cyperi | reverse complement strand
TTTTTTTTTTTTTTTTTTTTTTTTTTTTTTTTTTTTTTGCTTGCCATCTGTGTTTTAATCATACCACCCAGTCTTCTACTCAATCACATCCCAAGTAGACAGATGCTTCACACCATTCCTTTCGACATTAGTAGCTTCACATGTTCATCTTCCATGGTCTTCTAGCTCGATATATAAACAAACACCCAGAGGTAGGTATAAATGCAGCTACGCATCATCACCTTCGTCGCCTTCGTCGCCTTCGTCGCCCGCGGCTCGGCATACATCACAGGCGTCAGCTCAGAGAACACCGGACGGCCCGGACAACCTCTGATCGGAACGATCATGACTGGCGTCCGCGCCAATCACCATCTGGATTGGACCGATACCGTCGTGGCGTGGGGTCTGCTCCATGTAGACGACGAACCCGATTGCGATGACTGCATCGGCACGATCCTAGCCCACCAGACCACGTGCGGTTTCCTCCCTGATCTTGCAATCCCTGCCGACGCAGGTTTAGAGGTGGTCCAGTTAACAATCCCACCGGAGACGGAGCCGGGCCGATATGACCTCATTCTTGCGGCTGGCTTCATCGACCGTGTAAGGGCTTCCTCTATTTTCTTTTTGTAACGTTCATCGTCGCCATGTTGCTTGCCGTCTAGTGTGCCTGTTTGGTTTGTGCTGATTTTTGACATCGTTGCCCTTTCTTTCAACTCAGCATAACGGGGAAGTCAGCCGTCGACTCCATCACACCGAAGTCATCATTCTACCCAATGATGGCGACGACATAGGAGGGGAGGGAGATCAGATTGCTCTCGGCGATGACATGGCCATTGATGATGATGCTATCGAAGAAGAAGATAATGATGATGCCTTAGTCGAGGATGATGATGATGATGATGATGATGCCATCGAAGAGGAAGATAATGATGGTTCCGTACACGAGGATGATGATGATGAATCTATCGGCAGCAATCAGGACTAAGCGGTCTAACAAAAACGTAGATTGGGGTAGGTAGTTAGTCTCGATAAGCTCGGGAAATCGACGGTAGCGAGAGGAACAAGCTGGTACATCAGATGGCAAGGCGGGGCCGAGAGTCTAAACTAGAAGTGACATGAACAATATCAAGAAACGACATATGAGCAGGTACGAAGGCCGGCCATGGTGAACTCTTCACTTCATTCAGGGACATGCACTCAGCCGGACTTGATGAAATGCACATTTTCACCTTGGCAAATGCCTAACATCCTTGTGAGGGGCTTTCATCCCTTTCTTTATTTGTCACCATCACGAATCCCTAGAAGAGCCTTGGCCAGAACAGCTGTTTCATACGTAATCACTGGAAAAAAATATGATACGGCACTTCAAACAAGAAAAGAAAAAAGCTGTTTGCCTGCGATCTTCGGTGCTCCTAAGAGCAAACCATTCTAATAGCTTGTATTTCTTTTGGTAAATCTCATGTGTAAGACTTTGAGGGTAGAAAAACCCCCATGACATTTTTGTATGATCCGCGAAGCTTTAGAGATGCCGGCTTGGTTCTAGTCCAACCTGAGCACTCTGGCGCCCTTCTTCTTAAGTACCTTCTTCTTCTTGTGACCCCTCTCAAAGGCAGCAGCAGCAGAATGGTCGCGGCCAAAGGTATCAAGATCCTTGACCTTGTAGATCCTGATGATCCAGTTTTCACTGGTGAACGCCTCCTCAATCGTGTTGAGAACAGGCCCATTGTCTGGAACACGAGAACCCCGGACTCTGTCCTGAGCCTGGCCTGGAGGAAAAAGGTTCTTATAGTTGTAGTAAGACATTTTGTACCTATCATTATTGTTAGTAGGAGAAGCCAAGGCAAGGCCAGAACGATTTGATGTTTCAAAGACTTACATCAGGCTGTTCTTCATGGTGTCAGTGGCTTGGTCGTCAACGCGGTACTCGCCCCTGCTGGTGAAGAATTCCCGCTCCTTGACTTCCTCGGGCCAGATGCCTTCGGCGATCCGCACCATCCAGAGGAACTTGTTGATGTCATCACCAGAGTAGCCCAGAAGCCCTCCAAAAACGACCAAGATGTAGTCCACTTCGTGCTGGCGCATAATCGGGTAGCTGACCTCCTCAGAAGAACTCATCGCCTTGCCGACGGTCGCAATATGGGTGTTGTTCCACGTGTTGTTGTCGACGAGAGTTGGGCGATCGGCCATGCCACCAATCTGGTAGCCGTAGTCCCACCACGACATGATCCTGGCGTCTTCCTTGGTGTTCTGTCGAAGCCACTGATAGGCCTCTCGGTAGTCATCAATAATGTGCTGGCTGCCGTCTGGGAGCCTGCTTGCGAGAACGACCGAGGGTGACGAGTAGGCGTTGGAAGTGACCCAAGTGCAGTGGAGCACGAAGAGAAGCAGGTAGATGGTCATGGCCGATGTAACCACAGCCTTGGAAACCTTGGTGTAGACACCAACTACAGGCTTGTTGGTAGACCGGAGACCACCCTTGATGGCCTTCTTGGATGTCTCGCTGGCATCGTCGCTGGCAGAAGCCGGCGACTTTAGAGACGTAAACGCGTCGAGTATCGAGGATGCTGCAATGGCTGCCGCGACACACACAATTGGGGTCAAAGTGAGCATCAGACGAACCATGACTCCAGCAAAGTAGCTGCCAAACACCGAGTACACGACAACAAAGACGTGCTCATCGCGGAGGTTCTGGAAGCAGAGGTATACACCCGCGGGGAACAGCCAGATCAAGAAGTTGAGGTCAAAGAAGAAGGCCGGCCAGGCAGTAGGCTGGTGCTCGGACACGGACGCAATGATGGGAATGTGGATCTTGGCATAACCAGTGTCCCACAGCGAATAGAAACGACCGCTCCAGGGTGCAACGTAGCCAGCGCTTGTGGCAAGCACCAGGACTGATAGGCCCACCACGAAAATGGCAGCCGAGAACAACACCAAAAAGGTACGGAACTGGCGCCCAGGGATGGCGGAGCGAACATAGTCAAGGAAGCCCATCAGCTGCATGAAGCCGAAGATTCCTACCAAGTGATAAGCGTGAGCATTTGTTTCCACTTGCGCGGTCCTTGCGTTACACAGGTA
The DNA here is from genome assembly GCA_031306065.1 of Pseudopyricularia cyperi. Taxonomy (NCBI): domain Eukaryota; kingdom Fungi; phylum Ascomycota; class Sordariomycetes; order Magnaporthales; family Pyriculariaceae; genus Pseudopyricularia; species Pseudopyricularia cyperi. The sequence continues at coordinate 7,238 of JASAOQ010001785.1, read as the reverse complement.
TTGAACAAACTTACCAAGAGCCGGCATGTGCTCACTCGTCTTGATTGGCAAGAAACCCACAAACGGAATCTGCATGCTAGCCAAAGTTCCCAGCGCATACCAGGTGGTGTATGAGATATACAGACGGGTGCTGAACCGGCCCATGCAGATGAGAACAAACGAGTGCAGTGGCAACAGACAAGTGATGAAAGCATATCCACCCCAAGAGGCCACCATGTAACCATAGAAGAGGGCGCAAAGGGCACCCCACAGCATGGAACCAAGCTTCAGGGCCTTGATCCAGAGGTAAAAGGTAAAGACCAGCAGGAAAATGGCAATGGCCTCGTTGTCGTAGCTACCAGCTACGGATCGCGAGATGTAGCCGGGTGCAATTCCCATGAAAATGGCGGCCAGTAGACCGGCAGAAGAGTTCGTAGTCATCTCGTTGGTGAGGAGGTAGGTTGAAAAGGCCGTCAAGCCCGAGAAGACGGGCGCGAGCATCACGCAGACATTCCGGATGTCGACGGGAACGGTGAGGGCTCGAAGAGCATGGTAGATGGCACCACTGGTGACCATCAGGCCGGGGTAGAGGGTACCGCCTGTGACACGACCCAGCGGGTGCCAGGTGCGGTCGTCGAACCAGTCCCAAAAGTCGTAGAAGCCATGAGCGACGAGGTATTTTGTAGCCCTGAAGTTGAACCAAGGGTCGACTGTATCTGAAGTTAGTCGCGTGCATGCTGGCGGGCGACGGTAGACGGAAAAGTAAAACCGCGAGAGCCGAGTGAGAGGGGTTGAACGGATGAGGATCGTAGCACTACTGACATTCGTGAATAATACTTTCAAAGCCTATGTGGGAGATGTTGATTTGAAGTCAGCAAGTGGTTGCGCAAGCCATTGAAGCGACATGGGAGCGGCCTCAGACAGCCGATGCTATAGTATAGCTCTCTAGAACAGTCCAAAGCCAAGGGCATGCGCTGGGTCGTTTGTTGGGACGGGAGACGTACGGATCACGGAAAACAGTCGGCTGGAAATGGCTGCACCAGCTATCAAGAAAAGAATTATAACTCGGAGAAGGGTCCTGGAGCTCTCGCCCTTGCTGCCAAAGATGTCGAGCGAGGCGGCTGACATGTTGGTGAACTCTTCACTGAAGCAGTGGAAAGCTTCGAAGAGGTTGCTGCTGGGATTTTTCAGCTGTGAGGTTTTTAGATGTTCAGGCTCAAGACGAGCTGCGGCGCGGGAAGCTCCAACAGTAGAAAGTGTCCTCTGTCGCCGCGCTTTCCTGGGAGGTACCTTACGTACATCATGCTGCATCGAATTGGCGGGCAGGGGTAGGTTTACGTGTCGTTTGCTAATTAGGAACCTCAGGAACCTACCTACAAGTGGGTAGGGGTGGAGACCGAGCCTCGCACGGACCATACGCCTACCTCGTCCTTTGTCCTTTCGAACTGCCTTTACCTCACTCGCGTCACGGTACCAATAACGACGTATGTAAGTAATTATGCCAGCGCCGCCATGTCTGAACATATCAACCATCAATGTGCAGCGGTCGAATGCCCTCGGCCATATAGCATTGTACAACCGGGCCAAAGGAGGTCTGTCTGCCAGTGGTGCGTGCTACAGGAAAACCCACGGCAAGCCAGAAACTCATGCATTCGGAAACCGTCCAAGTCTTATAGTACACATTTACAGCGTGCAAACCAAATGACTCTAAAAGAAATCTATATGGTGTTGGGAACACTCCCGATGACATGCCAGTCGCCATATCCCTCGAGAAGAAACCGGTCGGGCTAGTTGACCGTGTTCGAGACCGCCCTGCTTGAACTCCTGACCCGGCGGTAGCAGCCGCCTGATGCAGCTGGCACAAGATCGCTCGGGTCGTTTTCATCCCAGGCCTATCTCTTAATTACCGAACTCCTCTAGAGCAAACCGCCAAACGCTTATGCCTTTCCCACCATGCCAGTGAAATACGACTCGAGATCGAAGTTAGGGTCCATTGGGTCGGATTTCCCTGTTATTGGAGCGTTAGGCATATATCTCCATGCGAAAGTGTGTCTGCGCAGTCGTACCGCGGCTTGGTGATAGCTAGCAGTATGTATTACGGGTGGGGGTATAGGGTCAACTCACGGCCATTGTCACTGGAACCTTTGTTCTTGAGGTTGGCGTACTCCTCCTTGGCCCTCTGTATTAACTTTTGCTTGTGCTCGTACTCGTGGCGCGCGGCAGCTGCCTTCTGGTTTGAAGTGATCGTCCTCTGGTGTGTGAATCCGTACAAGACTCCCAGCCCCAGCGCCGAGTACCTAAGGACCTGTGCGCCGGTAGTCGTGTCAGTTGAGTGCTGATAATCATGGACCTCGGTCTCGATAACGCATTCTGCCTATTGCGTCACTCTACCATGACAGTCGTATTGACCTCGTCTTCGAAACTGTCCACGTAGATTGTCGTCTGTGGTTGTGGGAAGTCCAGAGCGACGGGATTGTGGGTGTTGGCTGGATGGGATGGAGCTTAGGCGGTATTAAAGAAACACGCGACATACGTTTTTTCCCGAAACAGCAGACATGGTGGCGGCCTTGATCAACTGGCGACTGGAATCGGTAGGGAGGACGGCGTGGATTCGGGGCTATGGGGGTCAATTGATGCTCAATTGGCCCTGCAAAAGTGATTGACTGGGCGGATCAGTGAATGTGTAGAGCTGTTGTTTGACGACAGGATGTCGGGATTTTTCGCAAGGCGGCAAAACTTGCGGCTTGGGAGAGCTACAGCCAGCACAACGAAACTGTGGGTCTCTGCTTTGTATGACCGGACTGGCTAGCAGCTTTGGCGCGCGCGCTGAAGGCACGTTTTTAATCACGTGGAAGCAATCTACAGTACGTACCTGCCTTAGGTAAGGCCTGGCGCCTATGGCCTCACACCCCCCGTAGCTCAGTGTCAGGGGATGGATTTCCACATGCATGGGGGGGGGCTCTTTGGTGGCATGCAGGTCGTCAACCGCCAAATTTACTGACCGATTCGTTGCTTGATTGATTAATTAGCATCAAGTCTCTCATACCACATGTAATCAGACAGCTGTACCTTTGCTGCCCACAATTCACTCCATCTCGACCTTCCGCGCTCTCTGAGGAAAACAAACACACACACTGGCTGCTCCGTAGGGAAATCGGAGCAACAGCGGGATCGGATCACAGGCCTAACTATCCCTCCCATGAATTAGCAGTCTCCGGAGACGGTCTGAACTTCTTGAACGCGACAGGTCCATTCTCTCGCTTTGACCAAACCCCACGCGCGGCGGTCGACACCTAGGAGCAACCTCGGAGATGAGGTTTGGCCTCGTTCAACACAATGCAACAACGCCGCGATGAGATTCTGGCGAAGAAGGCAAAGCTCGCCGAGCTGAAGGAGAAGAGGAAGGCGCGAAACGAGCAGGGATCCGGATCGCGCCCCATTTCAGGCGTTGGTAGTGATGTTGTACGTCGAATCGACACGCTCTGCCGCTCTTCTGTGACTGACGCATCCGAGCTTTAGCTTCCTATCCCGTCGGCCAGAAGTGTGGAACGCCGCGAAGACCTTGACGAGTACATCAATAGGCTGGTTGGCCTCGGAGATCGACCTTCTTCCACCACTACAGGGGGAGCGGCATCCCCGGGATTTCGAGGAAGCCGGCCAAACAGTGTCTTGAGCGCAGGCGAGCTCAGCAACGAGAACTCGGAATTCGCATCTCCGGCCAATGGCCACACTCCCGCGGCGCCACAGAATCTTACCACAGTCCCTCTGACCACCATATACGAATGCCCGCCATCTCCCGTCAAAGAAATCTTCTCTTACAGCAAGGGCATACAGACCCAGGAGGACTGGGTTCCGAGCTCCAGGCCCCGCGAGCAGTCGGTGTCTGAAGACGATGAACCGACGTTCACGCCCAGTAAGCGCCCGACGCGTAGGGACCGAGACCGGGAGGAAGAACTACGCGCAAATATCAAGAGGGAGATCGAAGAGGAACTGAGAGCCGCTCAAGAGCTTTCAACCGACGGGGTTCTAAAGCCGACGGCTTTGACGACAAATTACCCAGCGCGGTCGTTGACGAACGAAGAACTCAAGGCCGTAACAGCATCAGACGATTTCGCCGACTTTCTGGACAGGGCAACCAAGGTCATTGAAAAGGCCCTGGACCAGGAGTATGACATTCTCACGGACTATACGCTTCAGGCACAGGAGAACACGGACGAACACGAGCAAGGGAATGTAAATGGAAGGGGGCGCCGCAAGATCAGGGAGCTGCGTCAGTTTTACGATGAGCGCTGGTCCAAGAAGCGCCCAATAACGTCGATCGACTTTTCACCCAAATTCTCCGACCTTGTCCTTGCGTCGGCCTCTAAAAACGTTACAGCACCACACGAGCCGGATGGTATCGTGCAAGTATGGAATCTGAACCTGCACGACAGGGCCGAGTTTGTCCTGCATGCGCAATCTGACATATTGACGGCAAAGTTTTCGCCTTTCCATCCCAACCTAATTATCGGTGGTGCTTACAGCGGCCAGGTTCTCTTGTGGGACACACGTGCCCGCTCGTCAGCCCCGGTTCAGAAGACGCCGCTCACAGGACAGGGACATACACATCCCGTTTACTCGCTCGATGTGATCGGCACGCAGAACGCCAACAACATCATCACATGCTCGACTGATGGCGTTGTATGCGGCTGGTCGGTCGATATGTTGGCGGCACCACAAGAGTCGCTCATGCTGACCACGCCGCAACAGTCTACCAAGACGGACGATCTGAGCCCCACTTGCATGGCTTTTCCGCAAGCAGACCCCACGTACTTCCTTGTTGGCTCTGAAGAGGGTGTTATATATCCATGCCACAGGTATGATCGCGCCGGCGCAAAGGCTGGCGTTGACAGGAATGTCGGCTACAGGGGACACTCGGCACCGGTCAGATCTGTAGATTTCCACTCTAACTTGGGGCCGGTAGACTTTGGGGACCTGGTTCTCTCGTCAAGTTTGGACTGGAGCGCAAAGTTGTGGAAAGTTCGGCCGCCTGGAGGCATTGGCACTGCTGGTCTCTTGTCCAGCAATGCCGAAGTTTCCGTCTCACCGCTCATGGAGTTTGCACGCGAAGATATCGTTTACGATGCGGCATGGTCACCTCTCCGACCCGGGGTATTCTCGCTTGTTGACGGCGCCGGCATGCTGGAGATATGGGATTTGACCGTTGAGACCGAGGAACCAGTCGCACGCATAACGCCCTCTGCACGGCCGGGCGGAAGAGTAGCCAGCCTCAACAAGGTTGCCTGGGAGCGCTCCGAGGGCAAACGGCTAGCCACGGGCGGCATCGCTGGTGCCTTGACCGTTTTTGAGGTTGGGCCCGACCTTGGTGGGAAAGAAGGCATGAAGTCTGACGAGTGGACTGCTGTCAAGAAGCTCATTTCAAAACTCGAGCTTGACGCAAAGGGGGCGATAAATGGCGTGTCCGGCCCGAAGAACTGATGTGGCAGGTTGGCTTTCTTCGGTTGGATGACATGAGAGAACATTGATCTTTGACCTGTCTTTAATGCTGCCACTTGCCTATGCACGACGACATACGTTGCAGGCCTTATTTGTAGAGCTGTTCTATACCCAAACCCATTTTCGTTTTGTTTCACTAACAACCATGGTCGGGTACTTTCAGAAAAGGAGGCCTATGACTTGAGTGAGCATTTGCCTTTGACCATGTTGAGGACATGCATCGTCCGTGAGCGTCTACACCTATCCCTGTTCTTGATATCCGGGTAAGGCTACACTCTGTGGCACAACAATGCAAGAAACACTCAAAAGAGCCGTCTCTACTGAATTGGGCCACTGAGAGAGTCAATTGGGGAGGGGTTGGTGGATGGCGTTTTGCCACTGCCCGAGCAGGTTTGTTGGTTTGCCACATGGTCCCGGCCCTGAAGTCAAGAAACAGAAGAAATATAAACAAACATGGTGGCACCTGAGCAGTTATCTTTCTCACTGTCGGGTCAACGATGCGACCATCACAGCTACACCCTCCCAAGACCCGATATGCCGCAAGATCTAGCGCCGAGGACCCCCTTGAAGAAGGAGAGATGTAAGTATCTGAAGTTGTACGGGCGCTTAGGAAAACCCACTTAATGGTGTTGGTCGCTCTGTATGACAAAGGCCGCGCAAGAAACCAACCGAGAAAAACGAGAGAAGCTGGCGTCAAAGATCTCGTCACAGGAGTGCGAGTCGAGGAAGATGTCAACCTGCCCAGGAATATTGGTCAGCAAGAGACGGGGCCGTTGGGGCTTGTGAGAGTGGCCATGGCGTGACACACGTTCGGCGGCGTCTATCCGACGGCAGCATCTTCCACGGCATGGACCGTCGTCGTTCAAGCCTGCGGCGGCGAATACCGGAGAGTTGAGCCCGGCGGCCTTGAGGGGCAAACTAACAGCAGCACCGCCGCCGAGAACACCCTTTGCGACGAATGGCTCACACGAGCCCCGGCAGTCCTAGCAGGCACCCGCCGCTGTCCACGTCAGACGGCTGCAGGTCTCGGATAACCCAAGCCCGGCCACGACGGGCAAACTTGGAGAGGGAAAGACGACGATGACTGGGGGCGGCGACTCGGCAGCATCAGCATCAGCCACCGGGGGGTGAGACCGCGCCGGACCCACGGTGGGGATTGCGGGGAACGGGCACGGCGGCGGCGCCGAACCGTCCGCAGCGCGCGGAGGGTACGCCGGCATCCTGCTGCGAGGCTTGCCAAATCTTTAAGCATAATTTCGATATATTCAGTGGTATGTGTCTTTTGTCTGTGCTTACGAGCTTCAATGATCAGTTTACGGTGACTGATACATGTACAGCTTGTGCGGACGGGCAGGATGTTGGGTGTCCAACGAAATGTCCTTTTTAGTCACGCCAGATGATAGGATAGCCGGTGAAATACAGCCAAACGCGTGATGGGACGTCTAGAAGGGTTACAAAAGCCCGGATCCGTTCCAAGCAAGGCCCAAGAAGCCACTATCATGCCTTGTAAGGTTTGGGGGAGCAACAGCTGCGTCCCCCCCTTTTCCTCAGGGGAACGCCACGGTGACACAACGTCTGGGCTTCCTGGCCAGACGCGCAGACAGCGCAGCCGATTCAATATCCCTAGATGTCTGCGTACTTGAAGCGGCCACTCGCAGAGTGCATATCAGTCATCTTTTGCTTTTAGCTTTATGTACCAGTGACTGCCCGGGTGAAAAGGGTGGGAAAAATCCGGTCAGCCTTTTTCTCGCCCGGCCACACCG
>JASAOQ010001768.1:0-11145 GCA_031306065.1 Pseudopyricularia cyperi | reverse complement strand
GGGTCTTTTCCCCGTTTTTTTTTTTTTTTTTTTTTTTTTGTTGGGCGTTATATGGTTTCTATTTGCCACCAAACGCTATTTTGCAAAACGACGCCAGGGGTTAGAGAGCGAATCGCAGTCTTGCAATCCGTTCGTCCCATCTCCAGCCAGCCCCCGCTTCCCAGGGTTGGTTGTGTCAGTAATTAAGTAGATAATTAACATGGTAAGAACAATCACATGGGATATTTTGACGAAAAAGTCGATAAAAACGAGAGTATACAAGCAACAAACTCTATAGTCAACAGCTCCTATATCTCGGTGATGTTTCTTACACTCCTAATTGAAAAAAACAGAATAAAATAAAATGAAAAGAGACAAAAGAAGTGGGGTTACAAATCAAAGCACAAATTCCCCAAGCCTGGCTTGAGCCTGGTTTCTTGTGCCATCTTGGTCTGGAGCTTTTGCTCCCTTGTCGCAGGGCTCAATGCAGGCTCGGCAGGTTATCCCCCCTTGTCGCCTTGACGTTTACCTGCCATCATCAATTAAATCTCAAGGGAAACATGATGCACAATCGAGTCCAGACACAAAGAGGTCGCCACGCTCGCCAGGTAATATCGTAATCAACGATTCGTCTGTCTCCTTGCCAATCGCTCTATGCAGCAAGCCTAGTTCTATCTAGTCTAGACCAATCATCTCATCAAAGAAGCCGAAGCGGCGGGCTGGTCTTATCAAGCCATGGCCGCCCTCCGCAGAGCATCCACGCACCTCCACACATCCTCGTACGAGTTGTACATTGGAACCGGCGCCACCCTCATCACGTCAGGCTTGCGCCTGTCGCACACCACGCCGGCATCCTCCATCTTCTCACCGACCACGTCCAGGAGACCTTCCCGGAGTAGGATGCTCAACTGCGCACCGCGCTCGTTCTTGTTTGCCGGGGTGATGATGCGGAACGCCGGCTTCTTTCCGCTGCCCGCCGCGGCCTCGTCCTTGAGGATGCCGTTGAGCAAGGTCTCGGCGTAGGCGGTCAACCGCAGCGACTTTTTCCTCAGCTCGGCCGGGCTCGTCAGGTTGTAGACGGACAGTGCGGCGCCCAGGCTGGCCAGGTCAATGGCTGAGGGGTTGCTGACTACCCAGCCCTGAGCGCCGGGCGTGGGGTCAAACTCCTTGGCCATGTTGAAGCGCGTCGCCTTGTTGTTGCCGTACCAGCCTGAGAGGCGCAGCTTGAAGTCGTCGCTCTCGACCTTGCCATGCTTCTCGTGGACAAAGGCACCCGCAATGGCACCGGGTCCGGCGTTGAGGTACTTGTACGTGCACCACACTGCAAAGTCGACGTTCCAGTCGTGCAGGCTCAGAGGCACGTTGCCGACGGCGTGTGCGAGGTCCCAGCCGACGACGATGCCCTTGGCCTGGGCATGGGCCGTGATCAGCGGCATGTCGAAGAGCTGACCGCTCCAATACTGGATCCCGGGGAGCAGCAGAAGGGCGGTGCTGTCGGCGTGCTCGTCGATGGTGGCCAGAATCTTTTCCGTCGAGATGTAGTAATTTTCGTCTGGGTGCAACTCTACCAGTGAGGTTGTCGTGTCCAAGCCGTGCCATTGGATCTGGGACGCAATGGCATACTTTTTGAATGATCTTGGTCAGTGATTGCTGTGAAACGAGACAAAGACGGACGCAAGAACTAGAAAAAAAAAAAAAGAAAAAAAAAGGCTCACAGTGTCACTAGGGAAAGGCTTCCACTCCGAGATAATCTTGTGTCGTTTCTCGGTGGGACGGTAAAATGAGGCCATCATAAAGTGCAGGTTGGCAGTCAGGGTGTTCATGATGGCAACCTCATCGGGGCTGGCGCCGACGATTGCAGCCGACTTGACGGCGCAGTCGGCGGCCATGTCCTGCCAGCATTTCAGCGGCGAGTTGTCAATGGGCGTAAAGTGGCCGTGAACAGCAATGGACGCCCATGTCTCGAGCTGGGCATTGATGTGTTCCCTCGTGGCCTTGGGCTGCAGACCAAGGGAGTTGCCGCAAAAGTATACGGCGGGCGTGGTCTTGTCTTGGTCGGCGTCGACAGAGCCATTTTGGGCCGCCTCTCCGGGCTTGGCGTGGTTGAGTGGGTATGCTACAGGGTCTGGGCGTCAGTTATTGATGCGCGGCGCAGAACCCAATTCTCGGTCCGATCCGATCAGATGGAGCCAACCAGTCATCCCGCCCAACCCAGCCCAGCCCACATGGCCTAGCCGTGCCGCTGAACAAAGTAAAAATCGTTCAAAAAGTCTTACCCGGGAGCTGGCCGTCAAGGGCCCTCTTCTTCAGAGATGCGCGTGTGGGGAAAATGAAGTGCTCTCGCATGTGGCGCAGGGGACATTGGGCGTCCTCGGAGCGGGCAAACGCCAGGGTGTTGGCATCGTCGGGGAAGCTGATGGGGTCTGCGGGTATAGCGCAGAGGCTGTTGGAGGGGGGAGCCATGATGACTCGGGCGGTGGTGAGGTGAGAGTGGTGCGGTGTGGTATGATGTGGTTAAAAGTGGTGGTAGTATCAAATGTAGAAGATGATGTTTTAGTTTTTTTTTTTTTTTTTTGTAGGTAGAGTCCAGGTTTGAAGTGACGGGCGATTGAGGGATTAGCCGGGCTGGAAAGGTACAGGCAGGCAATGCCAGTGTGCAACAAAGACCGGGCAGTGGAACCAACGAAAATAAAATAAAATAAAATAAAATAAAATGAAATGTAGGTGATGATTGCAGCGTACAGTCGATATCTTTTCTCTCTTTCTATCTTTCTCTCTCTTTCTCTCTCTCACACACTCTTTTCCTCTATTCCCATGACTTGCCCAAGAGGACGCTCAAGACCACTTTGTAGCCAGCCTTGCCGCGCCTACCGCACAGCGTGTCTGTAGCGGATGTCGCCCTCGCCCCACACCTCCGGTGCCGCACTTGCCGAATCTGATACGTAAAAGACCGCGGTCTGCAAAATCCTTGTCGCCGCCGTGACGCCATCTCCCGTTTGAGTCCCACTTTACCTGACATGATTCCGAGTGCAGCCGTGAATAGCCGCGGTTCCGCGCTCGAGGCGGTGGATCTCGGCATAAAAACCATGAGGCTTTTTCAACGCAGCGGAATTTGCAGAGTATTTTACCCCTGGGCAGCTGCTCCAAGCAAGCCCACATCGTTGTGCCTTCTCTTACTTTGCGCATTGGGTCTGGTGTACGTTTCCAGCTGATGCTTGCTTGTGAAATGAGCGTCAGGACGGAAAACAGGAGAGGCTGGTTTGTTTCTCTGCCGCTCTATTCGCTGCTAGTCCCAGATCCGATGCCCCCCGAAGCCGGGAAGCGCACTCGCCGGACCCCAGGCACAAGCGGGTCATCCGCTGCCATGATACTTGGCAACCCGTGTCCTGCTTTTTGCCTGGATTTCTTTAAGGTGTCTTCGCGGGTCCTTTGTTTCGGGGCGAGGGAGCATGTAGAGTTTGACTTTTCTTTGTGTCTCTCTGGTAGCTTCTGCAAATTCTGATGCGCAACGCACGAATCATCATCATAAAGTACCTTATCCGACTCTGTCGAGCCTCAATATCAAAGAAAACAAAGAGTCAGGCAACAGCAGCGTGTCTTTTTCCAACTTGTCTCTTTTTTTTTTAAAAAAAATCTTGATTCTTTAATCGTTTGCTATCATTACTCTTCCCAAGCAGCTCCATCCTTTCTTTTATCCATTCCGATATTCAATATAAACCAGACGACGGCGGCTTGCTTCCCCGTCAACACACTGACAAGATCCACACAATGCACGTCACAGCGTCGAGCCCCAATCAGCCACCGCCATCCCTTCAAGAACTCCCATCGTGGCTCGAGTCACACTACTCCGTCACACCCAATGGCTTCCTCCCCTCGTCGGCGCCACTAGCAGTCCTACTCGACCCCTACTACCAGCCATGGGAGTTGCTGGCCTCCTCCCTGCCCAAGCTGCTGCAATCCAACTCCCTCAGGGCCCACGTTGACTCCCAGCTACCCGTCCTTTCTACCTCCCACCTGCAGGTCGAGCCCGAGTGGAGGCGCGCCTATCTGATCTTGACATTTGCGACCCATGCCTACATATGGGGCGGTGACAAGCCCTCGGAGCATCTGCCGCCCCAGATCACCGTGCCGCTGCGTGAGATATCAAAACGCCTCGACCTGCCCCCCGCTGCTACATATGCCGCCACCAATCTGTGGAACTTCCGCACCACCTCCGAGGGCGCCCCCTTCAGCGACCTGGATGCAGTCGAGTCCCTCATCAGCTTCACCGGCACCCCCGATGAGTCGTGGTTCTACGCCGTCAGCGTCGCCCTCGAATGTGAGGGAGGCAACATAATCCCCGCCATGATCTCGGCCATGAACTCCATCCCAGATAACGACCTGGCCGCCTGCAAGAAAAACATTGCCGCCCTGCACAAGCTCATGGCCTGCATCCGCCGCGTCGGCGACATTCTTGACCGCATGCACGAGCGCTGCGCCCCGGACGTCTTCTACCACGCCATCCGTCCCTTCTTGGCCGGCAGCAAGAACATGGCCGACGCCGGCCTGCCCCGCGGAGTCCTGTACGACGAGGGCAATGGCGTCGGAGAGTGGATGGGACTCAGGGGCGGCAGCAACGGCCAAAGCAGCCTGATCCAGTTCTTCGACATCGTGCTGGGAATCGAGCACAAGGCCACGGAGAACCAGAACTCGGATCTGAAGAAGACCGAGGACAAGGAGCTGCCCTTCCACGAAGAGGTGCGCGCCTACATGCCCGGTCCTCACCGCCGCTTCCTCGAATACATGAGATCCCTCCCTAGCATACGTGAGTTTGCCCTGGAGCCCATGGAAGTCGACGGGATGATGGCATGCGAAGACGAGGAGGATCACGAGCTTATGGCCGAGCGAGGGCTGCTGAGAAGCACCTTTACCCGCGCCACCCGCGTCCTGGCCGGACTGCGAAACAAGCACTTGCAGATCGTGGCGCGGTACATCATCCTGCCCTCGCGCAGGCAGCAACAGCAGGTGCGCGCCGGAAACGGGGAGCAGCAGCCGGGTCAGCGCAACATAGGGCTTGCGGGTGTGGCCTGGCGCCAGCCGCCGCAGAACCCGGTGGCCATGCCCAGGGGCGATGGCGATGGTGGCGAGCGCAAGAGACGCATGTCCGAGACCCAGCTCACGGGCACGGGCGGCACCGCTCTCATGCCGTTCCTGAAGCAGGTTCGGGATGAGACCGTGCAGGCAGGCCGCCCTGACGAGGTTGCCGTTGCTGCCTAGAAAGGAAACCATTTTGGACACTTGGCTTCTTGATTATCTTTCCCTTCTTTTTTATCTTTTTACCAACTTTGATTGCATTTTCTCGCGGCATTGCATGGCGAACTGGGAATAACGCTCCGTGGAGATTGCTCGTTGGGCGTTCCGGATGGTTGGGAATAGCGACATTTTGAGCATACCTCAGGAATTCTTGGTAGCAAGCATCATTTTGATTTTTCTACTTGTAAACTGATATTAACTGGGCTTCCAATATACCGAACTACATTCTCCAGCCTTTCATATCTCAATACAACGTAAATCAAAGTACATTAGTCTTCTTGCCTACCCCGACACATACGCAGGGCTAAACTCTGGAGGTTTCGAGAGATCCTAATGCATCCGTATCTACCTGAAGATGGCAGGATTCACAGAGCTAGCTTGTAAGAACTGGCCTCGCATACCTTTCAAGAGTCTCCTAAAATGAAGTCTTGCGGCAGGTCATTACAGCATCTCTCGTGCACTCACTACCCATCTCCCGCCTATCAATCTTGTCATGTCTGGTAGGCTTCTGGCTTTTCTTGGAGTCGAGGTCGCTGCTCCAGCGTGGTCTTGCCGTCGAGTATGGCGCTACCCATCCGGTTTCTCTGACATGGTTTGGGTGAACGCCCGCCTGGTCCCGGGCACGAATGCGTAAAAGGCCGGCAATTTGGCTAGCCGTGCGGGCTCTGTAGACAAGAGGACATGAGTGTCGCAGGTCTGAGATGCGACCACCGAGAAGGACGAGCTCAGGACGGTGAAGACGACGTCGAGGTTGACGGCCCACCTTGATGAGAAGCTGTACTTGAGCGAGACCAGCCCCATTGCATCAAGTCTGCGCTGGTCAGCATGATCTTCGGCAGAGGTGAAGACCTAACCAAGGCCGGTTGGGATCATGTATATTGTTCTTTGGCTATACCGTATCTGATAGTGATCTCGGGTACAATAGATCAATTACGGTACATTTCTGCAGACTTCTCAGTCATGCCCGTTGAGCTTCTCACCGACCCCGGTTGCAAACGCCTCAAAAATTCCACGCTTGATCTTGCAAACGAGTACAAGCTCAATTTCAAGGCCAGAGGCGCAGTGCCTCTGAGGCTGTATAACGATAGTTGGCGAAGGAAAGTAAATGCTAAGGATACCGGTAGGCCGGACAGGAGTATGGAAAAGAAAACATTTGCGAGGCCTTGATACAGTGGCCCCGCCACATAGCGCCCTTGCTCATCTCCAAGTCCTTGAAGGGGGTCAGCTTAAGGGGTCTCGATTGCTCGCATGGCCTGCTTGACTGGGCGATTTGACAATGATCGAATGATGTTCAAAACACTGCCTAGCTGAGAACCAAGTGGCAGAATTCCGTCTGGGATGGGACACGTAAATTCCGGCTTCTTTGGTTGGTTTACATGTCAAACATTCACGGGATGTAGGGGTTCTTGCAACGCTTCCCATATATATCAGCTTCCCTGCTACAGGGGCTGCAGTAGTTATATATCTGTTGTTTCCTATTCCGTCATCACCTAATGCCGCCATCCAAACAACGCCAAACTGTATGCAATCAAGGAATACCGCAACCGGTATCTCCTTGCAATGGTATCAGACTCCCTTCTCAATGCCCATCACCCATCAAACTACTTTTCCCATCGCATTTCTCGCTAGTTCCTCTGCACCTCTGTCGTCGATGTGTCCTGTTGACCAGTGACTGGATCTGTAACAGTGCCGTGCGAGTCCTCTCTTCCGTTTCCTCTTTTATCTTTCCCCTTCTCCCTGCTGCCCTTGCCCGCTTCCTTTGTCCTTTCCTTGTTAGCGGCCTCACTACTGGCACGTACACTTGTGAGACCAGAGGGCGTGATGGCTTCACCATTGAAGGCACCAGTGGTCCCTTCCTTGCCCGCAGCCCCTGGACCGCCGCCAACTCCGATTCCACCGATTGACATGCGCAGGTTTGGCATCTTGGGCCATCTAAAGCCAAAGAAACCGCCGACATGTTCACCTGACAGACTTCCTGGCGTGGGCTTGATGCCCTCAGCAGCAGCAGCAGCAGTTTCGTCCTTGGCTGCGAGGTCTTGCACATCAGTCTCGGCTTGATCCTGAGCCGGGGCAGAAGCCAGTGCTGACGACTTTGAAGAGCCGTCGCTTTCTGTGTGTACTGGCCCAGAGGCTGCCGCGACAGCAGCGGAAGCGGTGGCGCCGTCCGGATTCACTACTCGTGTATCGCTGAATATGCTCGAGGTCGGGCTGAGCGGACGCCTGTCCCCCTTAGGAACCAGTGGCGAGCCGCTTTGGACATACTGTCCACGTCTCCTCTCACTAGCAAAGTTCCTCGTCGGGTTTGTTGTCTTGATTGGACTGACACTGCGGTCGGCTCGTACTGGTGCGCCGCGCGGGCTGGTTGGAACGGAGGTTCTGCCGTTGCTTGCGTCTGCCTCGACGTCGCGGCGCCAGTCGATTATCTGTTCCGAACTTTGCCCATACTGGCTACCTCCGCTTGTGACGACTCTAGAGATGGGCCTTGACAAGGATCCCCGCCTCGAGTGGGCAGCACTAGATACACTCGCTCGGGTTAGAATACTTGCGCTGCGGCCGATGATGCTGTCGCGCTTGCGGCTCAAGATGGACGCCGTCTCGGGGCCGTCTCGCCTCCGGTAGGCGCAGTCCTGTCGAAAGACCTTGATGATGCCCGTATCATCGCTCGTGACGATGATATTGCCATGACTGTGGGTAGACCGGGCGATGTAGGCAGGCGACTGCTCTGCTCGCCTGCTCCTGGCGATGCTGGGCGTCTCGGACAAAGCAGTTTGGCTCATGTTGTGCGCCGCACGCGCCGGTGAGGTAGGGCTGGGATCTCGGCTCGACGATGCTGCTGCCGCCGCTTCTTCCTCTCGCGACACCAAGGTCACCGGTGGCGGGTTGCAAAGGTCGTAGATGGGATCACCGCTGGCACCAAGTAGCTGTCTTGTCTTCGATGGGGCGACGATGGCTGTCGTCACCCCAGATCCATGCGCCACAAAAGATTCGCAGGGGCCCTTGTCTCCCTTCGACGTATCGGCGCCGAGAACTGCCGAGCTTGCGCCGGGCGTCGCATTTTTCGTCAGTGATGCTAGACTCCAGATGAAGACCTTGCGATGCTCGCTTGGACATATTACATAGCCCCCGCCGTCGCTGAAGCTGGCAGAGATCTGGGCGGCACTGTGGTCGTGCCCCTTGAACTTGATGTCGAGGGCCTTGTCTTCCAGATTGTAGATGCGCACACGGGCATCGGTGGATGTGATGAGGACCTTGACCTTGGTCCCCGAGGCACCGCTGCTGGTGGGCACCTCGGAGGTCCGGATGCCAGTGATCTTGCTCCCTTTGGCGTTCTTGCCTCTCGACGAGCGGACATGGAGCATGCTCTGGAACTTGAGGCCCTCGGTGTCGTAAAAGTTGCAGACTCCATTCAGCATGCCGGCGATGGCCGTCTTGCCGTCGGGAGAAAAAGCGACGGCGGTGATCATGTCACTTGTTTGTGCCTCGAAGGCCACGGCCCGCTCAGGAATGCTCCATAGTCTAAGCCTCGAATCTAGACAGCCGGCAAGGAAGAAGCGGTCGTCCCGGGGATGGAATGCCACTTTGCTCACAAACTCGCCGTGACGAAAGGTGCATAGACATTCTTTCCTGCTAACGTGCCACAGCCGAACTGTGCGGTCCATAGAGGTCGACAGCAGAAAGTTGTTTTTGCTCCAGCTGAGGTCCAACACCTCGCCCGTGTGGCCTTGGAACTCGCGCACGGGCTGATCCCTGAAGACGGGCGCGCTCAGCCGTTCCCTGCCGTTGCTATTGGCGCCGCTTTGCTGATGCAGTGCCTCCTCCTCGTCTTCACGAGTGCGTCGCTCCTCGACTGTTGACAGGACAGCCCACACGCGAACGACCTGATCCTTGCCAGCAGCAGCGAGGTACCTGCCGTCGCGACTGAATTTCGTTGCCCAGACGGCCCCGCCTGTGCGCTCCGCCCTCCTTCCTGACCCGTCGGCGGTTGAGACTAGTATCACCGGGACTTTATCGTCCTCCTTTACCCGCGCAAGAGGCCTCGTACCCACCAGCTCTTGGGCAAGGAACATACGGTTGTAGTCGCGGTCTTTTTTATTGTAGGCCTTGGTACGGATGTATCGTGGCGGTTCCTTGTGGTGAGGGATGTATCCCTGGGCGCCTACGTGGGTGGTGAAGACGCGCGCATCGTTGCCTTCGGGCCGCTGGGAGCCCAAATCTGAGCCGGATTCATCGTCTTCGTTACGCAACTTGTTGGCGCGCATGCTGAGGCGTGTTAGGAAGGAGGCACGAGGTCTGTCGTGGTAGGGGGTTAGTCAGCATCCTCTCCTCTTGGTCCTGCCGCCACCAAGTTTCGCAGGTCCCGGGGAAGCTACCGAAAGGTACGAGACCCCTGCGGATGTATGAGTGAACCCAAGCGCGATGCGACTAGGGAAGGACATACTTCTTCTTATCCTGGGTGTCCACGGCGCCGTCGCCACCAGCCCGCGGCCCATCGGAAGTAAGCGAGTTCTCGGGTTTTGCAGTAGGATTTCGGAGCCTTGAGGTGATGGTCCTTTCGGCGGTGTTTGTGCGCATGAAGATATGCTGTTTGATGCCGTGTCTTGTTAGCGTCTTGGTCTCAACGCCGTGGTGCATGGGGTTGTTACCTGGGACAGGGGATCTATGGCCGTGTTGGTGGCAGCAACCGAGCTGACTGCCAGCGAGGGCCGTCGGTTGGGTAAAGCGGCGGCATGGACAGGCACGGCCGCCTTGTGCATGTCTTTCTCGGCTCCAGCATCGTTTACGGAAGGAGTAGCGGACGGCGACGTGTGGGACGTGGAAGACAGGCCAATGGGTGAGGACTTGGAAGCAGGCTCGGGCTTATTCGCAGGGGTATTTGGCGTCGCAGATGGGCCGTCGGCGGAATGCAAAATGTTGCTGCCTAGGAGAGAGAAGCGCGGTGCTCTTATGTCAGCCTCAGCCCTCGGCACTTTGGTAGCTGGATCACATCACGGGAGGAATGAAGCCAATTGATGACTGACCGTTGGCGGCTGAGTCGCCGGCCTTTTGGCCTGGGTTCGGATCGAGTGAAACCGCCGCGATGGCGGCGGCGGGTGTCGGATGCGTCTCCTCAGAGTCTTTGGCGAACCACGAATCAACAAGGGCCCGACCTGGTAGTTGCGCCCCCATTGGCGACTCTGCTACGGCCCGAAGGTCGGAGGGCTTGATGGTGCGTGATTGTGGCACTGCGGCAACTGTTACTCGTTGGTCAGTCGAAGAGACGTTATGCGCCATGTTGGCATGGTGCTTTTGTATGGGGCGGCCCGGGCAAGACAAAGGCCGGGGTCCAGGGTTTGTTTTTCCCGCGCAAATGGTGATGTGCACCTTTGCTGTACGTGCCTAGGTAGGTATTCTGATCAGGATCAAATGAGATTTGATAGAATTTTGGTTTTGGGGTCATGGGGCCGGGACAGACCATCCCATAAGACAAGCCTGTGCCCGGCAGGACTACACAGACATGGACACGTCGGTGGCCATGTACTGTATTGCATCTATCTGCACAGGTCTCTCAGTCTTGGGGCGGCTGACTTTGGCTTACCCGGGCGTCACTGTCTGCCAGTCAGTCTGTGCTAGTGCGACAGCGGGAGAAGAAAACAAAAGCAGCCACACAGACGGACGACAGACAGCATGGCAGAGTCGTACGTGGTTTCACTCGTTGCAACGGTAGCGCGCTCGCTGTCGCCTTTGCAAGCCGGGGGTTCGGAGTGGAGTGTAGTGTGACTGGCTACCTAGGCGGTCGATGCGGCGGGTAGGGCGGTACGCGAGTCTTTCCTCAAAAACAAAATAACTCCAACTTGCTCTCGCGATATTATATATGTAGGTATATATATATATATA
>JASAOQ010001765.1:33325-51441 GCA_031306065.1 Pseudopyricularia cyperi | reverse complement strand
CCCCCCCCCTCTCCACACATCATGCATATTCGTTCCCCTCGCAGATCAACCTCTCCTGAAGCTTGAGCAGCATTGATATCGCAGTGGCGATCTCCGCAGAGGTCAAGGGAGTTTGCCCCTCTGCTCGCCGTATTGTGTGATTTACTGTGAATAACCCAGGCTACCAAAAAGATGCTCAGCAGCAGTACCGTCTAGGTACCTACCCTCGAGCTACCTAGTATAGAGTGACGATGTGCCCACATCGATCCCCCCCTCAGCAGCCTGCAAACTGCCCAACGAACCACGCACCTACTACTTGGCCCTCGTTGCAGGCGGCGATTTCGTGTTTCCCCATCCCCCTTTCTCCCAGTCCTTGCATGATTTCTTGAAAAGACGAGGGGGAAACAACGGAAGCAGTCTAATCTTAGTTATTGGACCTTCGCTTCGGCCCCTCGCGGCAAAATGGGCTGAGATGGAGGGTGTGCTGTGTTGTAACCGTAATCAATCTCGGGGAAGTCGTCTCGTGTGTCCTGCCCTGCTGCCTTATGCTTAGTCCAGTCCCAATGCCTTCTATTTGCTCGGGGGTCAATCAAGGCTGCCTGCCGTACATGCCCAAAAATCTTGACCAGTCTTATTCCACACCCCCCCTGCGACCCTTTTTGTTAGATTCAATGCTTTAATCTATTTTCCGGCTCCGAAATTCGATGCGTCTCTATCTCTCATTGTCCGGGTCCTGTAAGGGTCCGTCTGTTGAACACCATGGTCGACACATACACCGCCCAAGCGCCGCCCCCTTGCATGCACTCGATAGAACGACAACACACCAGCAAAGCTACCTGATGCGACGACACCCGAGCATGATGACGTCTCGATACAGACACACGCCGAGATAAGACGACATCGCCATCATCATGCCCCATGTCCAGTGAGCCACCAGATAGCAACCATGTCCTTACAACGCGGTGCCCGCCTCCAAAAATCGCGTCGGGGGTATATGTATCACAAGGGGGCGACGATAGCCACAAGGCCAAGATGTCAGCCCGCGTCCCTGTTGTAGAGCGGAACAAGCATTCCCGTCAAGATAGTGAGAAAAAAAGGACTCGTCGGTGACTTCACCAGCGGACGGCAGGGTACGGCCCGCGCAGGTGGACCGACGCCAAAACCGCACAGCGCATGGTAAAGAAAACTCTGGCTTTGGTGAAACCCTTGGCGTGAGCCCGCAATTCGACCGGGTTCCTCCCAACGGTGCCGGCAGTGTACATGACTTTAAACGCCCATCGGTGATAGCTAGTAAGGAAAGCTGCGTGCGGCTGGAACTCGTGTGAGGTCAAGCCGTGGCTTGCCTATCCCCCAGCTGGCCATCACCCGAAAGCAAAGTCGAGAATCTGGCCGAATACGGTTGCTGGCCATGGCCGTGCGTTGACGATAGCGCCAGAGCCATAAATCATATCACGAAGCAGCTGCAAGGAGCCTTCTCTGGATCCGGGCAAACTCCTTAAAATCCATCCTCTTATTGTCAGCCGGCACTTGTGGCCCGGAAGCAATACAAAGGACCTTCATCCGCGGGTGGTACCGCAGACCCGTGAGCAGCTTTGGCGTGATCAAAAAGTACTGCGAAGAGTGCTCGTCGCAGGCAATGTCCACCATGCGCTCGTGCACCATGCGCTCGTTGCGTGGGTCCATGCCCTGGTTGATCTCGTCGACCACTCGAAACGGCGCCTGGGCCATGGCCTGCAGCGACATGAGGTAGAAAATGGTGCTGACGGACCGCTCACCGCCAGACTGGCGGTGCTGGTCCAGTTGCTGAAGTTCTTCGTTCTCGCTGCGTGTTGTAAAAGAGCCTATCAGCACTTGAAAGCTGGCCCGGGTCCTTGTGAGGCAGAGATGGTGGATGCACTTACCGAAACTTGACCTTGATTATGAGGGCCCATCGTGAAAAGTCGTCGTCCTTGTGGATGGCAATCTCGCCTGCACAGCTGATCTGCTCAAAGTTGTAGCTAAAAGCATCGTTGATGCGGCCCACGAGCTCGTCAACCTGAGGCTCCCACTCTTCCCGAATCTGAGCAACCTCGGCCGCCAACTGCTTGAGCTGGTCCTGCCGCTGTGCCATGCTTTGTCGCAGCTTCTCGATCTCCTTTGCGCGCATCTCAAACTGCTGGATGACGCCGGGGTCCGCGGCGTGGACGTATTCCAAGCGCGATCTCTGCGCCTGGAGCTCGTTCTCCACCTCCCCGGAAGATTTGCCCTCCCACATGGCATTGAGCCGCGCAAGGTCCTCTTCTGTGGTGTCCTGCATTGAGGCCGTCACCTCGGTCCCCAGCGCCAGACCGCGTTGCTTGAGCGCCTCAGCCTCCGCCCCGAGTCTCACGATGACTTGCTTGCCTTCCTCCAGCAGGTCATGGACTTGCTGGTTCTTCGCTTTCAGTGCTGCAACATCAGACTCGGCCTCGATCAGCTTGATATGGGCCTCAATGTATTTCAAGCTTGCTTGCTCCATCCTAGGAAGCTGCTCTCTGTGGCGTAACGCCTCCTGAGCAATCGCCAAGGCTTGCGTATCCATGTCACTGGAAAGATGTCGCATCGTTGACTGCACATTCTGCAGCTCCTCAGTCTTGTGCCTAAGCTTTTCCTTTTCAGTGGCTATCTTTCTTATTAGTACAGATAGCAACAACGGAACGATGAAGGAAAATACAAGGGGGCTGCTGCAGTGACTTGCCGATTCTGTCCGGGAGAGCACGCCATTGATTGTATGCTTTCTGTTGCTCGTTCTTGGCAGCCCTCAGCTCGCGCTGCAAAAGTCTCGAGTTAGTATATCTGACACGGGCTACTTGTTTTTTAAATCCCAAACTTACCAGTTCCGCCGAAACCTCATCATGCACGTTGTCGAGAGCTTCTGTCTTCTTCTCCAGCTCCTTCTTTCGTTCTGAAAGCACGCTCAGCTGCCCCAATACTTCACTCAGTTTCTGCTTGAGCCTGTTCTTTTCCTCGACATCCACCGGCTGGTTACTCCAGAACTGGCCTGGTCTGACAGCAGTTGTCATGGTCGATACAGCTTGTGGTCCGTACTCGGCCCTTCGGGTCGTCTTGTAGTAGTGGTCTCCAGCCGCAAAACTCGCAGGGCCATCTGGTTGAATAAGCCGCTCGTACTGCTGCTCGGATACACCTCGCTTGCCAATGGCGAACTTGTGCAGAAGCTTCTCTCCGCAAAGCATAGCCAGTACCGGTTCGGGACCGTCGATGAAGTCGATGGCAAATCCGTCCAAGCCAAGATCCCTCAGGGCGCCGTTGGCGAGAGAAGCGCGGAAAGATTGAAGTGGTGCAACACAAGTCCTAATGTTGACGGAAAGGTTCATATCCTTGAAAAAGATGTCACTCAGCTTCGTGTGGTCTTCTTTGCATTGTGCAACAAAACAGAGAAAGTCGTCCTGTTGAAGACCACTCTGGACCAGGTCCGAGTACTGCTCGTCCTTGATTGAGCATGTTAGGGCCGCGGGCCCGAATACCTCCTTCTTGAACTCGTCTTGATGTTCCAAGAGCCACTTGTAGCCCGCCGCAACGTCTGGGAACTGGTGCTCGATACGGCTGAGTTCTTGCCCTTGTCTTGTGTCTAGACTGTTGATTTGTTTCTGAAGATTCGACTTCTCGTGCGATGTTTGTTTGCCCTTGGGCATCACCGAGTTGAGCAGTTCCTCTTGGACCTGTCGCCGCTCGCCCTCGATCTCTCTTGATCGATGCTCCTTCTCGCGTATCCTCGTGTTCCAGGAAGCAGCGTCGAAGTCGGGCTCCTGGTTCTTTAGCTTGCTCTCCAAGTCTGTGATTGTTTTTCTTATCACACCCATTTCTCGTTTCTTGTTGGAGAGTCCGTCGCTCTGGGCGTTGAGTCTGCCTTCCGTCTCTTTCAACTTGTCGTCCATCGCTTCGAGGCTTCTCGCCAGCTGGTCTGCGACTTGAGCCTCTTGTGTAAACTTTCGCTTGAGAGGAGCCAGGCAGTCCTTGACCTGCCTTGCGTATTCCTGCTTGGCGTTGACGGCCTCCATTGCGGGCCCGGCACCTTGTTGGAACCGCCTCAACCTCTTCTCGGCCTCGGTCTTCTTCAGCCTCGCCTCCTTGTAGTCACGCCTCGCTTCCTGATAGCGACAGTGCTTCAGTGCGCGCTCCCAGTCGTGGATGGTGTTTTCGATTTCTGTCCTTTCTCGCAACCTCTCAACATCGGCCTGCATGCCCTGTTGTTTGGTCATAATGACTCTAAGCGTTTCGGTTTCTTGTTCAGTGCGTAGCTGGTACTCCTTTTGCTTCTTGTACATGGCCTTGAGCTGAATTTGCTGCTCTATTACACTCGCTGGTGCTGTGGCCTGCAGTGTCCTGGACAGCAGCTCTACGGGGTTCACGCCGGAGAACTCATTGACCTTGTCTTGCGGCAGGAACTGGCAGAGGTTGTCGATCTGGATCCGGAATTTGTTCATGAGACTGTGGATGTTCTTTTGCGGTACCTGCTGGCCATTGAGCCAAAAGCGCTTATGCTCTTCGGAGCTGGTGAGCTGTAGTTTTATAACAGGGTTTCGTGTGTCTTTTGGTCGCTTCTGTAGTTCGATCTCGATGGTCGCCTTATCCTTCCCAAGCTTCACAAAATCGTTGACCTTGGTCGATCTGCCGAGCACGCTTGGGGAGTATCCGAGCCCGAGACATATGGCGCAAACGAGCGAGCTTTTGCCGGTGCCGTTGGGTCCAATGACCATGTTGAGACTCGGGCCGGGTAGGAATTCGGCATATTCGTAGGTAACAAAGTTTTCGACGGTTACCCGGAGGATCGCACCTGGTTGAAACCCGGCCTGGCATCCGGTCGGGCGCGGATGCCTTCCTGGTGGTGGTGGCGGCGGCGGGGGCGACGATGACTCGGATTCGGAACCTCCTTGGCTCGCATACTCGTCTTCTTTCCCGGCTACGACGGAATGAAATTCTTGTTCGGAATCCTCGTCTTCTTGGACGGCCTGTACCTTCACCCGTTTGCGACCAGTGTCGCCGTTGCGCCCGTCCTGGCCATCGTCAAGGGCGGACCTTGAGCGGCGATGGGACCTGGAAGACATACCCTAGATCCTGTGTCTGTTGATCGGGTGCCTTGCACTGGTTTAGTCGTCAGTGTCGCGACGAGTCGCTGCTGAGGTCTATTATCGAGAGCACAAGGTTGCCCTTGGTTGTGGTGATTGTTTGACGCGTTTGAGGACGCGCCTCGGAAAGATAAAGTGGGACCGCGCTTCTAATGAGTTGCATCGCGGGGCACGGAAGGTGGGGCTGACAATTGACTGATTTCAACGACATCGATCATCGATTTGTGAAGTCGTTGTAAACATGAGTTTCCGTACTAGTCTAGACTAAATGTACCTGAACATTCGGATGGTCTCCTACAACTTCACGGGGATACATACTCGAGGCCCTGCCATCAGCATGGGTGACTTGAAGGATTTCTCGTTCGAATCAGGCAAGTAACGGTTTCCCGGAAATCGAATGCCGTTGAAAGAACATGTTAAATGAGCATAGGGTTGCACTCCCTCCATGGACCTTGGCCCAAGAGGAAGATGCTTTGCTCCCTTCAACAAGTCTTTTCAGGAATGGACTTGTCAATGGCCAGGGGAGGGACTGTTGTCGTCTAGATGCAGATGAGAAGCCCAGTCAAGCAGCCTCCCCGTTCACATTTAACAAGCTGCAAACACTCATAACACCAATGCCTGGAGGAAACCACAGGACCAGGACATAAACAATCGGCACCTTGAACTACTTGGGAACCTTCAATGTGGCTCCAGATTAAACGTCATTGAGCCGCAGGAAACGGAGAAGTAGTCGGACGCAACTACAAGGTTGGACATTTCGATGACTGGTGTGCTGGCGTCACTTGAAGATATCTACGGGCAAACGTGTCGGGTGATGCGTCGATCCGATCAAAACGATAGATAGCCTGTGGAGTGGAGAGAAAAAAACCCATGCCTTTTCTCGCTTGTTGTTGCACTATGGTCTGCTATGATCGTCTTGATACGGATGGCAAAGGAATAGCCGTCGAGGCAGTTTGCCAGGAGTTTACGAGGCTACAAGATTGGAACTATCCATCTCAGTCTGGTTCTGGTGCCATTTTTCAGCAGGGAAAAAGGGAAAAGCAGCGGGCACTGTGATGGACTGCCAGAGTAAGAGTGAGAGTGAGCGGCCCACGGATGTATGCTGTGTAGGAAGCCGCCGTCGGAGCAATGTGGAAATTCACCTCCATTCCTCACCACCCAAACACTTGCCGCCGTTCGATCCGATTCTACGCCAACCACTTCCTCCCTTCAGGCGTCCATTTCTCATTTTTTTTCTGTTAACTGGCAAAAGACTTTGGTTCATTCCCTCTCCTTACTGCCAGCTGTTCTGTTTTGCCTGGACTTGAGCGGGAACTTCTCCGTTGCGCCTCGTCAAATTTGTTTCTTCCTCCGACTTTCTGTCTGCATCGATTTTCGCCGGGTTTTGTGGCCTCAAGCACGCTCGTTCCTTTCCTTCATCGTCACTCACTACATCTCTTTGCCTCAAAACCATTGTAACCTCCTCCCATTGTGCACTTTCTTGTTTCTGCGTCGACGACCAGGAAGCCGGATCGTGCGTGACCGGTCCAGGAGCAAGCAACTCTTCACTCTCACTACCTTTGCATTTGTTTGGCCCTAGCATCTGCATCAACTTCTGTTCTTTGTCCCATCAACAGTGCTTCTTTCCCTCCATCTTAGTGCACCCTTGGGCCATTCTGCCATCTTACAAATCCTGCATACCTCCCCATCAAACCTGGCACCTTTAGCATGACATAGCAAGCCTCGTCCTCTGCCAGAGATGGACGTTCGCTCGCAGACTCGGACCGCTCCGCGGCCAGCTCTCCAAGAAGCTATCAAGAGAACGAACTATACACCAAGCCAACCCTCTACATCGACGACAAGCTCTCGCGTTGCCAACTCGAAAATCCAAAATATCCGGCCCCAACGAGCTCAGCCAGCACAATCAAAGGCTTCTGTCGGGAGCTTACATGCGACCTCAAAGGACCGGCTATCTGCCGTCTCCGAAGAAGCGCGAAGCACCGCTGAGAGAAAGAGACAATCTCACGCCTCGACAGTCTCGCACACGTCTACTAGCTCTAGTACGTTTCGCAAGCCAAAGACGCACGTTGGACCATGGCAGCTGGGCAAGACTCTCGGCAAAGGCTCGTCTGCACGCGTCAGGCTAGCGCGGCATAGTCTAACGCATCAGCATGTTGCCGTCAAGATTGTTGCCAAGAGCATCTGCAACATCACACAGGCAGGCAGTCTTGCAAAGTTAGACGAGCTCGACAGCGCTGCCCCAGATCGAGTCGAGGGTATGCGGCGGATGCCTCTTGCCATTGAGCGGGAGGTGGCCATTCTCAAGCTGATCGAGCATCCCAACATTGTCAAACTCTATGATATCTGGGAGAACAGGAACGAAATGTAGGCCAAGCCAGCTTCCTTGAGAGCGGTCCCTCTCCAGCTCGAGCAACCGTTTGCTGACAACAACAGATACTTGATCATGGAGTATGTCGAGAGAGGAGACCTCTTTGAACACATCAGCAGTGTTGGCCCGATGACAGAAGAGCAAGCTTTGTTCATCTTTCGCCAACTCATGAGCGCCGTAGAATACTGCCACTCATACGGAATCTGTCACCGCGACCTTAAGCCCGAGAACATCCTGCTCAAGAGCGATGGCCAGGTGAAGATTGCAGATTTCGGTATGGCTGCTCTTCACCAGGGCCCCCAGACACCTCTGTGGACATCTTGCGGGAGCCCTCACTACGCGGCCCCGGAACTTCTGCGTGCCAAGGCCTACCGTGGGGAGAAATCGGACATTTGGAGCATGGGGGTCATTCTGTTCGCTATAATGGCTGGTCGCCTGCCGTTTGATGACGATGACATGGGCGTTATGCTGGCCAAGGCGAAGAAGGGCATCTACAGGATGCCATCTCATTTCAGCGAAGAGGCAAAGGACTTTATCCACCGCGTCCTTCAGACAGATCCGAGGATTCGTCTTTCCATGAGGCAGATGTGGAAGCACCCCCTTGTGTGGAAGTATGGATATCTCGACGAGCTTGGAACTGGCGAATCCATCCCTCGAGGCCCAAACACGAGAGCGGTACAACAGACCAAGCCCCTGGATCTGTGCAACATAGATCCTCAAATCCTGCGACCGCTGCAATCCATGTGGCACACCTTTTCCGAGGACGACTTGGTCAAGAAGCTGATCAGTGAAGAGTAGGTTCCTATGCCAGACGGCTGATTCAATATGATCGATACTAACAAGGGATTATTTGCTACTGCAACTTAGACAAAACGATCAAAAGCTCTTTTATTGGCTATTGCATGGCTATCGGGAACGGAAACTGGAGAACTACGATCCTAGTCTGACACACTCTGCGAGCGATTACCACCACATCCGCCCTCCCATGTGGTCGACCAAGGTTTCCACGCGTCAATTCCTGACCAGCAAGGCCAATGGCCACGGCCGAAGCATCTCAAAGTTTACAGTCATATCGAATGTGACAGAGGCCGAGCAAGGAGCGAATCTGGGGACAGTCCGCAGCTATGATCCTTACAAATCCCCCGTCGTGAAGCAGCCCCAGGCAACGCACGCCAGGATTGTGATCCACCGGGACACTACGGTGCCCCGTCAGAGGACAGCATCCATTGTATCAAAAGGCCACCGCAAGGCTCGGGCAAACTCCAGCGGAAGCCAAAGACGCCCATGCAAAAGTCAGTTCGGCAACCGGATCCTCACACCACGGAGTACTGTCAGCTCTACGCAAGGCAGCAGGCAGTTTCATGCCAGCTCACGACCCGGCTCACGGCACAAAAGAGCCGTGGACTTTTCTCGTCTTCGCAACAAGGCGGCTACGGCAAAGATGAACAACATACAAGCATCGCTTGGTACTGTAAGCAGAGAGCATGTACATGGACTGAACCGGCCATCATCCTCGAGCCAGGTTTTGCCGGTGATAACCACAGAGAGCAAGGAGCTCCAAGAGAAGAAGCAGCCTCTTGATTCCAAGTCAAAGGACTTTCTCCGCGAGGAATTGCGACACTTCAGCAGCAGCATCGCTAAGGACTGCGACAACGCTTTCAATAGCTCACTTCTTTCCACGTCCCAGCTTGAAGCTGATCGTTCGAGACAGGGCTCGCCTTTCTCCCTGAACATCTGTACATCTATACCCGTAACCCCAACAACACCAGCGGCCACGCCGACGTTGCCCTGCCCAGCTGCGCGGCCATGGGATTCACGGCCGTTGCCGCCAACCCCGCCTTCCTCAGCCCATGGGAAGCCTGCTGCGTCCAACTTTGGCGAGAAGTTTGCTGCTCCCATCGCGCCAGACCAATTTGGTGTCAAGACCCATGATATCAAAGCCGGGAACTTGGCTGTGACCCCAACACCATCTGGGCGTCGAGTTGTTTCCGCGCCTGTACATGGTGGGCAGTACGGGTCTCGCGTCTCAAAGCAGCTGCCCTCGATTAATGAAGCCGGCACCAGCTTAGTTCATGATGATGCAAACAAGACCAGGATTCTGTCTTTGCCTGCAAAACCAGCTGCGCCGCTCCCTACAACAAATGAAGCCAGGGAACTTGAGTACCTTTCGAAAGCAGACCAGACAATTCGAGTCGTGTATTCGCCGTCAACCAAGCGGGACCCCGGTGTTGCATGCCAGCCTCAGCCCCTCAATATCAACAAGAAGTCATCTTTAGGGCCGGGAGCGAGCAGAGCCATCTCGCAGGTCTCTACGGACCAATGCGACGGGGCTGATGCCGCGATCGGCCACGATGCCTCCAAGCTCACCAGGACCTCTTCCCATGGAAGTTCTTCCACGTTTGCCATGCGAAAGAAAACATCTTCCTGGTTTAAGCGGCTGTCTAAGGAGTCAAGAAGCTCGAAGGGCTCACTTGGTAATGACTTGGACGATACAAAGAGCGCGGATGTACCACATCGGCTAGAATCCGCGTCGGCCAAGCATCTGGTGCCCAACTCGTCCAACAGCAATGTGAATGAGCCATTGCATGTCGCTACGAAGAAGAGGAGCTTCTTCTTGCCATTCTGGCGCAACAAGACCGAGCCAACAATGTCGCTCGCAGGTAAGCTTAGAAGATCATACTTGAATTCCGAGAAGGTCCTCACACAGTTCTGGTGATCTGACAACTCCTTCCATAGGTCCTGATCACGAGGAAACTCCGAGCCCGGAGCAGAGGCCGACGGAGAAGCTGCGCAAGACCAGCCGAGCCACCCCGATCACTTTTGACGACATCGAGTCTTCCAAGCGTATGATCAAGCCACAGCAGAACTGGCTTGCACGCCTCTTCAGAGTTCGGCCTGCAACGAGAGTCGTCTGCCTTGCAATATCGAGGCGTCGAGCCCGCCAGGAAGTGGCCATTCTCCTGCGAGATTGGCGCAAGTATGGCATTAGAGACGTCGAGGTCGACAAGGAGCGCAATGTCATCTTTGCGCGCCTAAGCAGCAAAAACCGTAAGTTGTCAATCCGTGCCCATGCAGTGGTTGGGGTTGGCTGACAAGATGGCTGCAACGTAGATCTCGACATCAAGGAGGTTTCGTTCGCATGCGAGATCATAACGGTGATCGAACACGGCAAACGCAACCACCTCAGCATAGTGCGATTCACCCAAGAGAAGGGGGCTGCCAGCAGCTTCCAGAGGATCGTCGACACGATGCAGAATGTGTTTGGCAACCGCAACCTTCTTGTTGCTGACAGGAACAAAGCGAAGATGATGATTAGAACGCTGAATTCGTGAAGTGGGCGACATGTGGCTACTCTAATAGCGATCAGTATTCCCACCCGCCGAACAGGACGTCATTGCCTCGAAGCTTCTGGCAGTCTGGACGTCTGTCATTTTTTGGGGTGCTGTCGATCTGGACTGTTCCAGTCAAACACTACGCATTGGACTGTGTTTTGATTACGTTGCTTGGTAAAAGAGGTTTGCCTACGATATGGATGCGATAATGAAGGGGAGTTTGGGAAGCATGGACATGAGGAAGAGGGTATAACGGGCGGTGGATTTGACGATGATTGGGATTATGACTGGGAGATATCGGGAAGCCTATTATAGTTGTGGACAGACGTCTCTCGAGCCTTTAATTTTTGTCTTTTATACTTTGGTAGCACGACGAACAGCTTGAGATGTCTTTGTGATTGTTTTTTCGGTGGCACTCTCCATCCACGGGACTGATGGGACTGACTGATGGCGTCTGGTGTTTTCGTTAGGCCGCGGAATAAGGAGCTCGTTCGGCCAAGCGACATTGTATGGTGGGACTGGCACGTGCAGAAATTGTGATTGTGCTCCAAATTCCGCAAGTTCCAAGTTCGCATGGATGTCTCATCTTTTCAGAGACAAAGAGCAAACAGAACCCTGGGAGCTGCAAAAGAACGTCAAACAAGCGTCAATTGAGGGCAGATCAGATCAGAGAGCCGACCGACCGAGGCGCATGTTTCTGTTTCCCCCGTCTAAGCCCCCATTACCGGGAGCCAAGGCAAGCCCTGCTAGCAACAAAGGTATGTTCCGTATCGCCGAGCTAAGCCAGCCCAGCCAGCCCAGCCAGCCAGCCGGCCGGCTCATAGAACTGTGACTACTCAGGAGTACCAGGCTAGGATCAGCGCGCGGGTTTCCCGTCCCTTGGGGTCGGTGACCTCACTCACAGTTGGGGAAAATCACATGCCAGAACCTTTTGATGGCGTTGTACATATGGCTGAGCTTTGGAGAGACAAACGCAGGGAGGGAGCTTCATTCCCCCGCATCTCGTCACAAGCTTGCAGCTGAGGATGGTTCCATGTTAGTTAGTAGATACTAATATTATACCTCTTTAAACCGACACATTGAAGCTCAAAGGCTCAGCAACCCATCCAATCAGCCGAGCTCGGGCAACGGCGGGACAAACCAAGGTACATGGCGGCTCACATATGTTCACTAACAAAGTTCCTTGGAGGCCTTGGGTACCTGCTCATTGCCGATGAATGCCCCTACTGGCGTGCGGGTGAACCTTGAAGAGTCTTGGCCCAATCGTCTCCCTTCCGTCATCCCAAGAACAAAAAAGGCCCGGCATTTTGACTTTTCTTTCGGCTTTGCCTGTTTTGTTGTGTTGTGGTGTGTTTATAGGCCAAAAGCCTGGTTGTTCGGCTTCCGCGGTATAAGCTCGTGTGCCCCGTCATCTTTCTTTGTCTCGAACTGTACTGCTTTATTACATCTGCTCTTCTTTGAATCTGCAACTTCTACAGCGTCTGTGGTCTTGTAATTTTGATCAGTAAAACGTACTCGACTAACATATTATATCAGTCGTTGACTGCGTTGTAAGAGAACAACACCCGCACTGCCCATCACACCCCCGGCATAGAAAAACCCAGGGTCGAGCCGAGCTATCCACAGTGTTGTTATCAGGCCTCTAGTCAACCCCAGGCCTACCTCACTCAACACCACCGCCACTTGAAAACGAAAAACAAAACCACATAAGATACCAAGACAACACAGACAAAACGCACCGCAATGGCTTCCATACAAGTCATACTCGAGGGCGTGAACGTCCTGGGCACGGCCAACGAGTCGCAGCGCAAGATCCTGACGCCGCCCGCCCTGGCCTTCCTCGCCCTGCTGCACCGCTCCTTCAACGACCGCCGCAAGCAGCTGCTGGAGCGCCGCAAGCTGCGCCAGGCCGAGATCGACAGGGGCGTCCTCCCGGACTTTCTGGAGGAGACGAGGCACATCCGCGAGAACGCGACCTGGAAGGGCGCCCCGCCCGCGCCGGGCCTCGTCGACCGCCGCGTCGAGATCACGGGCCCGACGGACCGGAAGATGGTCGTCAATGCGCTCAACTCCAACGTTTGGACTTACATGGCCGACTTTGAGGGTATGGTTTGCCCTCCGCCAGCCAGCATTGCATATTTTCGAACATAAGAAAAGGCGATGACTTTTTTTCTTCTTCTTTTTTCCTCGCAATCTGTTCAACTTGCCACACGCTGACAATTCAACAGACTCCAGCGCCCCTACCTGGGACAACATGATCAATGGACAGGTGAACTTGTACGACGCCGTCCGTGGGCAGGTCGATTTCAAGCAGGGCAGCAAGGAATACAAGCTGCGGACCGATAGGACCCTGCCGACGCTCATCGTGCGGCCGCGCGGCTGGCACCTCGAGGAGAAGCACGTGACGGTCGACGGCGAGCCCATCAGCGGGTCCCTCTTCGACTTTGGTCTCTACTTCTACCACAGCGCGCATGAGGCCGTCAGGCGCGGCTTCGGCCCTTACTTTTACCTGCCCAAGATGGAGTCGCACCTCGAGGCCCGGCTGTGGAACGACGTCTTCAACCTGGGCCAGGACTACATCGGCATGCCGCGCGGCACGATCCGGGGCACGGTGCTGATCGAGACGATCCTGGCCGCGTTCGAGATGGACGAGATCATCTACGAGCTCCGCGACCACAGCTCCGGGCTCAACTGCGGCCGGTGGGACTACATCTTCAGCACCATCAAGAAGTTCCGCAACCACGCCGACTTTGTGCTCCCGGACCGGTCGGCCGTCACCATGACGGTGCCCTTCATGGACGCCTACGTCAAGCTGCTGATCCAGACGTGCCACAAGAGGGGGGTGCACGCCATGGGTGGCATGGCGGCCCAGATCCCGATCAAGGACGACAAGGCCGCCAACGACAAGGCCATGGACGGCGTACGGGCCGACAAGCTGCGCGAGGCCCGGGCGGGTCACGACGGGACCTGGGTCGCGCACCCGGCGCTCGCCGGCATCGCGTCCGACGTCTTCAACAAGCACATGCCCACGCCCAACCAGCTCTTTGTGCGGCGAGAGGACGTGCAGGTCACGGCGCGGGACCTACTCAACATGAACGTGCCCGGCAAGGTGTCCGAGGACGGCATCCGGAAGAACCTGTACATCGGCCTCGGCTACATGGAGGCGTGGATCCGCGGGGTCGGCTGCGTGCCCATCAACTACCTGATGTGAGTTGTCGTCTGACCGCCCAACGAAGCTGTGCACAGATGTTGCTGCCAGAATTCCCAGACATGCTAATGAAATCACTTTTAAAAAAAATTGAACAGGGAGGACGCCGCCACCGCCGAGGTCTCACGCAGCCAGCTGTGGCAGTGGGTCAAGCACGGCGTCAGCACGGCCGAGGGCAGAAAGGTCGACAAGGCGTACGTGCTCCGCCTGCTGCGCGAGGAGGCCGAGAAGATGGCCAAGTCTCTGCCCAACGGCAACAAGATGCAGCTTGCGGCGCAGTACTTTGCCACGCAGGTCACTGGGGAGGATTATGCAGACTTTTTGACATCGTGAGTTTGGAGATCCCTGATTTGTTTATTTTTGATGCCGGCAACAAGTATACTGACTGATATGATGTGATTAACAGGCTGCTGTATAATGAAATTACGACTGTCGGAAGCGCGAGGCCTGCTTCGAAATTGTAACTTTATGTGTGGGTGGTAGCGGTATCGGGCATTCCCGAGCGAAAAGGAAGGGCTGGGATCGAGATTGTTTCCAAATGTCATTGGAAAGGACAGAAGGAGGATATTGATGGAGTTTGATCGAGTTCCACAATGTAAAACAACAGTATTGGCTGTAAGGTTTGTTGAAACAATACTGTCGATACTTGGTGAAAAGCACAAAAGCCCTATTATGGTAGAGACCCAAGATATCGAGCCATGTGATGCCAAGGGGCCTCCCTCGGTATTAGTAAACATCACCACATTGATTGAATACCGCAAAGTCGCAACTCCGCACTCGCATCAAATATTCCCCCAGCAACTGACCCACAATCGCTCCTACCCAAAGTCAATTATGCGGGGTTAATGTGGGGGCCCCATTGAATCCGGTGCTTCTCCAACGGCTGGCCCGCGCTCAGTTGTCGTCGCCGCGGTTGATGAGAAGCCCACGATCCTCGGCTTGGACGGTTGCAGCTTGTTTGTTCCCACTCTCTTTCCCACTTCCTTTCCCCTCTTCAGCTTCTTCCATAGACTTGCTCAATTGCTCCTGGGTTTCTCGACCATAGCGATTGGCTTCTAATCCCCTATCGATATACTCCGACAATTTGCGACAAGATGGTCTTTGTGCCGCCAGCATGGGTCCCCAAGCTACCGTTCGGTAAGTCATTGGACTACAAATTTGTGCGGCTGCGTGAAGTGGTAGACAAGTGACAGGAACGGCAAGAAACCGGCATGACATGACTTGGCACTAACACATACGAACCCTTCAAAAGATCCTCCGGACTCCATGACCGTTGAGGAGTTTATGAACAACGAGAAATGCGGCCGTCGCCCCTTTGCCCAGAGCAAGAACCCATTCACTTGCGGCCTGACCGGCAAGACGTACACCAACAGCCAGGTCCGCGAGAGGACCGACTTTCTCTCCAGGGCACTGGGGAAGCGAATGGGCTGGGCGCCGAGTCAGGATACACCCTGGGAGAAGGTCATAGGAATCTTCTCCGCCAATACGGTAAGTGAAAGATGAAAAGCAAAAGAAAAGGAGACGAAGAAGCAAAAAGAGTACCTCGTGCTACGTCAGTGAGAGAGCTTGCGCTGACCAAAGTCGCGCCAGATCGATTACCGGACCGTATCCTACGCAGTCCACAGGCTGAACGGTATCGTGACCCCGGCCAACGCTGCCTACTCGGTCCCGGAGCTGGCCCACCAGCTCAAGTCGTCCGGCGCCTCGGCCCTCGTGACATGCGCGCCACTACTCGAGACAGCCTTGGCGGCCGCCAAGGAGGCCGGAATCGCCCAGGACAAGATCTTCGTCATGTGGATGCCGGGACCCGCACCCTCGGCCCCGATCGTCTCGGTCGACGAGCTCATCGCGGAAGGTAGCAGGCTGCCGGAGCTGGAGCCGCTGAGGTGGGCCAAGGGGACGGGCCAGCGCCAGACCGCATTTCTGTGCTACTCTAGCGGCACATCCGGGCTTCCCAAGGCCGTCATGATCTCGCACCGAAACGTCATCTCCAACGTGCTGCAGTACAACGTTCACATCGGGCTGAGCCTAGCAAAGAGGGGCGGGCAAACGCAGGCCATCATGGGCCTGCTGCCCTTCAGCCACATCTACGCGCTCGTCGTCATCAACCACTGCGGTACGTGGAGGGGCGACGAGATCATCACGATGCCAAAATTCGAGCTGGGCAGCTTCCTGAACGCGATCCAAAAGTACAAGATCACAAAGCTCTACGTGGTGCCGCCCATCATCGTTCAGCTGACCAAGAGCGAGGAAATCCTAAAGAAGTACGACCTGAGCAGCGTGCACAGCGTCTTCTCCGGCGCCGCGCCACTCGGCGAGGAGACGGTCGCGAGCCTCAACAAGCTCTACCCTGGCTGGGTCGTGGTGCAAGGCTACGGCATGACCGAGACCTCTACAGTTGTTTCTGGGACGAGCGAGCACGACATTTACACGAGGTCGTCGGGATCGCTCCTGCCAGGCGTCAGGGCCAAGATCATCGACCCGGAGGGCAACGAAATCACCACGCTCGACACGCCCGGTGAGCTGTGGGTGCAATCGCCGTCGGTGACGCTGGGCTACCTCAACAACGAGAAGGCGACGGACGAGACTTTTGTGTGGGATGATGACGGACGGTGGATCCGGACGGGCGACGAGGTCATATTTACGCTTGCACCTAGCGGCAACGAGCACCTTGTTATTCTCGATCGCATCAAGGAGCTCATCAAGGTCAAGGTACGTTGCGCCCTCCCTATCTACCTGCCCACCTCCCTGTTCACCCTACATCTACTAACTGGTCTATCAACCTTTGCCCCACAGGGCCATCAAGTCGCACCCGCCGAGCTGGAAGCACACCTCCTCAACCACCCGGCCGTTGCGGACTGCAGCGTAATCCAGATACCCGACGACCGGGCCGGCGAGGTGCCCAAGGCCTTCGTGGTCAAGGACGCGGCCTACAGCAAGGGCAAGACGGACGCGGACCTGGCGAGGGAGATCGAGAAGCACGTTGAGGATCACAAGGCCTCGTACAAGTGGCTGCGCGGCGGGGTCGAGTTCGTGCCCGAGATACCCAAGAGCCCGTCGGGCAAGATCCTGAGGCGGCTGCTGCGCGACAGGGAAAAGGAGAAGAGGAGGAAGCAGGGCTCGAAAATCTAGAGCTCTTATATGGCTGCTAGAGGGAGCGCCAGCTGAGCTGGGGGCTGTATATAACGAGCGGTCTGAAGCTTATTGCCAGTTACTTGTGACAGTTTTTGCTGATCTTGGAATAAACCCGAACATGGTCTAGCATGCATAGCCACTTATTACCCAAAACGCTGAGAGGTGATTGGGTAGCACCCTTTTGTTTCGTGGGCGACCAATATCGTCCGAGATATAGTTCCATCGTGCCTTTACCCGTGAGTTTTTATTTATGCATACAACTTTTCTGTTAGTGATGCTGAAACACCCTGCCTCGACCAAATTTGTGCCTTGGACGGTCAGTTCTGCTCCCTGCAATGGTTTTGACGACGATGGTATTTTAGTGCAATCATTCTAGACTTCCCGCCTTGCATCTTGATACTAACAACTCAACTACGCTCTAAAGATAAAAAATCATGACAGCCAACGAAGTTCTCTCCCCTCTTCTCATGAGCCCCCGCGACATAAATGATAGCCTTCACTTAATAATGCTCAAAGTTCACGATCCACCAGAGCCCGAAACAAGGTTGAGGGGCCCCGTAGCCTCAGGGGCTTCAACCAAAACAAGCTGGCCGGTTAGATAACCCGAAACATCACGCTGCGCATCCACAGATGCTCAATTGAGCATTGGATCATTATTAACAATTGGCTTTTTTTTCCCCTCCACAAAAGATGGGATGGGAATGCGGCCGGATCTGACACTGCCGGGGCCACTCGACAGAGGGCATGCCCCTGTTGATGCCCACCGTTGGAGGGCAGATCAAGTGTCTGACACTGAGTTGGACGCCGTGAACTTACCCCGGAATCCCGGGCACTCCCAACGAGGGTCTGTTGTTGTTGCTGCAGGTGTAAGCGAGGATTGGCCTTGTTCTTGTCGCCTTTTGCCGTTTAGAGATCTACCTTGTAGAGCTGCTTGTTTCACTTGGCTCGCCTTGTGTGTTATTCTTGGCTTTAGAGCTTGGCTCGAAGTC